>JAJOZX010012070.1:0-100000 GCA_023014485.1 Bathynomus jamesi | reverse complement strand
ACATCTACTGCCATCCAAAACTTCAAGCCAAACTTGTCTGGCTTGTTCGCCATGTATTGGATAAATTTGCAGCGTGCTTTGCAAGGCAACAACTGCTCATCTACCGTGACATATTGATGGGGAATAAACGCCTTTTGGCAATTGTCAATGAAAGGGTACCATTGCTGTGATGCCAAGCAAAACTTATCTTGTGCTAGATTTCGCCGCCTCTCAGTTTTCAGATCAAAACGAAGGTATTTCATGATTTCCAAGAATCGATTGCGTGGCATAGTTTTGTTGAATATAGGACATCCCCAGGAGCCATTCCGCATACTCTTGATGGGTAAGTTACGTCCACCAATGACACCACGAGCGATGACAAGACCAATGAACTTATCCAATTCATCTAATGTCACAGACCAGTTGGGATCACCTGTAGCTCGTTGGCCTTCAGCATTTGTACACTTTTGGATGTTTCTCATCATTGGTTCATCAAAGAGAATTCTGAATGATGAAAGTGGGCTATCCTTGATGACACGTGTTGTGGAATATGCAGTAGGACCAGAACGAATCCGTACAATGTTTGATGTTGCAGGCGTCCTCGCACAGTCTGCGATGCGGCAGCCCACCGCCAAGATGATCCATCTTTACCTATAACTTCTCCAACACCTACTGCATCTGCTCCACTGCCACCTTGTGCGGGTTTATCACTTTGTCTACGTCCAGGACGTGTCCTACGACCTTGATCTCTTCGAAGGCCACGGCTTTGCCCACGACTATCTCGCCCACGGGCTCGTCTACGATGATTGCCATGAGTGGGTAAAGGTACAGTAGGCTCCTCATCGCCAGATTCAGAGGAGAAGAAGAAGAAGAAGAAGAAGAAGGAAAAGAAGAATAATAATAATCATCATCACTTTCAGCCGCTGCCTGAACTGCAGCATTCACTATATCATCTGACTCACTGTCTGATGCATCACAATCAGAGGCATCGGATGGAATATTTTGAAGTTGCTCCAATGCCTGCTCTACAGAGTGTCCTTTGCGAGACAGCGTTATATATTTATTTATATTTATCTATATTTATCTATATTATTTATTATTATTTATTATTATTTATTATTTATACGTACAGGGTGGGCCGTAAGTTTCCATACATAGGAAAATTTAAACGTTTGTTTTTATGTTTCAGATACCCTAAGAATATGCGTTTGACGAAAGAGCAACGAATTGAAATCATACTGATGGCTGGGTCGGGAAGCAGTCGCATGGTTGCAATGAACTTTAACAGACAACATGGAACGAACATCACACACGACACTGTGGCAAAACTTATTAACAAGTTTCAGAAAACTGGAAATGTTGCAGATCAACCGCGAAGTGGTCCAAGACGTACAGCCACCGATGAAGACACAACAGCTACGATACTTACAGCGCTTACACGGAGTCCCAGAAAAAGTACACGACGGTTGTCTGCAGAAAGTGGTGTCAGCAGATCGAGTATCAGCGCATTTTGAAAGCAAACAAATGGCATCCATACAAATTGCATATGGCACAGCATTTGAGTGAAGACGACCCGGATAGACGGATGGAATTCTGTGAATGGGCATTAACCAAAGTGAACGAGGATGCAAACTTTTCAACTAAGATCTTGTTTACTGATGAAGCAAATTTTTACGTCAATGGAGAGGTTAATCGGCAAAACATACGTTATTGGAGTAATGCTAACCCTAACTGGCTGAGTCCGACGAAGATGCAAGGTGCCGGTAAAGTGATGGTGTGGGCCGGGATATGGGGTGACAGAATTATTGGACCAATTTTTGTCAGTGGAAATCTTAATGCCGAAAGGTATCTTAACATGTTGCAAGAAGGATTTTCCCATCCCTGCTAAACGAGGAAGGTAACTTCCCAGTTTACTTCCAGCAAGATGGAGCTCCACCTCATTATGGTCTTCACGTGCGTCGGTATTTGGATCAGCAGTAGTTTCCGGATGCTTGGATTGGTCGGCGTGGTCCTGTGGAGTGGCCTCCCAGATCCCCAGATCTCACCCCCCTTGATTTCTATCTTTGGGGGCACTTGAAGGCCATGGTGTATCAGGAAAAGATACGAGACATAAATCATCTAAAGGAACGTATCACCAACGCCATTACAAGCATAACGTCAACTGTGCTAATGCGTGTTCATCAACAGTGGGGAACACGTATTGAAATGTGTTTTCAAAACAATGGCAACCATGTAGAGCATATTATATAAATAAAAATGGTTGTCCATAAAAAAATGTTTATTTTCCTATGTATGGAAACTTACGGCCCACCCTGTATATTTATTTATCTGAAATGGGAAAGAAATGGTTATTAGACAGGAATATATTGACGAAATGAACAAACAAATAAAATAGAGCCATATATTGTACATGCGTCATTTGACGCACCTGGTCCTTTAGGGTAGTGGTCTCTCTCATAGGTTTTCTGTATCAGGTGAAAAGATGAAATTGACCATGAATATAGATGCCATTGAAATATTAAAAGTCACGAAAGATGAGGTATGAAGGCCTAAAGGGTTAGACTTATAGGCAAAAAAAAATAAATGCGTCAATTGACGCATGTGGTCTTTCTAGTGTTAAAAGGATTTTTTGCTTTGATTGAAGACTTTTGTGTAAAGCGGGTAACCTACTTTCGATCATTATGTACCGTACTCCTAGTTTTGACTTCGATGTAACAAATCTTATAAAATGGGAGAATATCGCATGATGTATTACGTGAGACTGAGGAGATACTGAGGAAATACACCTTAAAAATATTAATTGCTAGTTACTGGATTCCTTGCATATTTATTGTATCCGGTTCGGTTATTAGTAATGTTTTTTATGGAGTTGTTTAACCCACCCCCTCCGTATCATCTAAAGTCATATGAGGAGGGGACCACAACTTTACGTGAGGTCTGAGGTTCTCCATCCAGCTACTACTACTATCCAGACCCAATGTTGCTTAACTTCACTAATCGAGGGGAAACGGTGTTACGACATTGGCCACGACGTAGCCCTATTATTATTATTATTATTATTATTACTGGTGAATTTCCACGTTGATGAAACACGCATGAATCCAGTGACCTAATTTAAACAAGCTTAACCTCGTCTATTCTAACCTAACTTAATTTGATCTTAAAACACTCGTCGCTAAAATGTTAGTACAGAAAGTCGTTGGTTGTCCCGCTGTATACAACATCGATGTAGGGCCGTGTGCGATGTTTTTAATTTTTTTTTAATTGTATATAGTTCTGTTTTATTAGTATTTAAAGTCGCGGGAAAGGTATTAAGATCAGGGCTGTGGAGTCGGTGATAAAATTTGCCGACTCCAACTCCGACTCCTACTCCAAAACGACTCCTACTCCAAAAATTTTAACATTCCGACTCCGACTCCAGAAATCTGACTTGCATAATTACGACTCCGACTCCGATGGAATGTTAAGGCCAAATTGATTACGATTAGTTTTATTAGGCCAATGGAGACTCATAAACAAGGCATTTCGTCACCACCACATGACTCATCAGGGTACTTAGTGGCTATAACTATGCCTTAATGGCTTTTTTTCTCTATTAAAAAATTACAATAAATCCCAAAATACAAACTGATTGAAGCTTAAACAAAATAAGATTATTATTGGTTTAGCAAATTAATAAGATGTTTTTGTATTATTATAAACATCCGTAACAAAATGTACTAACCTAAACTGAATTTGTTTTTGAAAAAAGGATCGCTTCCATTAAATCTTCTTTCAGTGATGCTTATCAAAATTATCAAATTGAAATCTAAAAATCTGAAAAAGATTTAGGTGTTGCTAGTACAAAATTTTTAAATTTCCTTGTTATTAATTATGTTAATTAATTAATTATAATCCTTATTAATTATAAGCAACTATATTATATATTATATTATATATTAAAACATTAGGTTAAATCTATTTTATTCACAAAATTGAGCTAGGCCTAGGCTGCTATGGTTATAATTGAAGGATTTGCTCCGACTCCGACTCCATCTCCATCCAACTATGCACTTCCGACTCCACTCAAAATTGACCGACTCCACGACTCCTGACTCCGACTCCACAGCCCTGATTAAGATAATGAACAATTTATATAGTAATCCCCCCTTCCCTTCTTTGTCAGGTGGGAGAAGTAAGTCTGTAAGAAAATAAGGTTTTAAATGTCCCATTCCTTCCCCTGAAAGGTGATTCGTCATCCCTCAGGAATAAAGTGTTAATTCGTGTGGATGGTGATTTTGTGCTATTTCCATTCTCTGATTTAAAGTTTATGCCGAAATTCAATTTGATATTCATGACATATAAAACGGAATTTGTCTCTATTCACAGATTTGATCAGTAGAGGAGGGATACAAAAACTGAAAATATAGGTAAATGTTATTTTTATGAAAGGTCTCGCCAGTTATTTATGGAACTTCGAAAATAGGAGATTATTCCGTATAAAAAAAATAGTTTAGCGCTGGTGATAACATTTGCTTTGAATGTATTGCGTTTATGATGTATTTCAACTATACCATTATGAAACTCATTTATTTTAATTTACACGATATTCTGAAATTCTGTACGTCGAATAAGCTTCAGTATAATATAAAATTATTGAAAAGATTATACCATTGCATTGTTTTAAAAAATGTCGTAAAAAACTCCCATGTTTTTAACCGATATTTATCAGTACGAAACGCGAGTTTTACGACAGTTTTGAACCCGCTGTACACGAGCTGTACGCGCGTGTAGACACGTTTATGAGACAGTCGTATATAGGGTACTTCTATAAATTAAACCTTTAATATGGGGGACGAATGCTTGGCCTTCCCCTCCCCCCGCGTTCTTTGTTGATTCGTGGAAACCATTTAATGAAATTGCACACGCGTTCTGCCTAGCGTTGGCACCCAAAATATTCAAGTGTGTTATTGATGGTGTCTGGCATTGTTTCTGTACCGTCTGTTCGAGGCATCATAATTGGAATTTCAAAAATATTTTACTATCTTTTAAATCGTTTCCTCGAAACTATTCTCAAAATTTTTGAACGTGAATAAAATAATGATAAGGAGTAAGTTTTGTTTTAAAATTTCATTTTGTGCAGGTACGGTCGTTACTTCGCAAATTGAAGAGGTTTGCTGGATGGCTTAAAATTTGTTGAAATTTCAGTTCATTCCTGCATCCGACTTTATTTAATGCGAAGATAAAAGTTTTCGTGAAATCCTTCGTTCACTCGGGTCAAAGTTTGGATATGACATGCGTGAGAAAATAGCCTCTGCAAAATCTTAGCTTTATAGGTAATCATCATCTGCCCCCGGCAGAGCGATGAAAATCATATTTTAGTAGTCAAAAACGTATTTTTCTTATAATTTTTAAAATATGTCAATATGCATCAAAATTATTCCTAATAACTATAAAGTCGATGAAAAAGACCTCATATGATCGTTTTTCCAAGCGTGTTGTCCTACGTTAATATCTTTTGCCCCCGGCAACAACGTCAAATGTTGGAAAAATAGGTAATTTATATACATATTTTCAGATCGGCTCTGTCTTAAATAATGCATTTATATTTTCCCATAGCATTTATATCGTTGCTTAGGCATGAAATAACACACGCGCAAAATTTTATGACTAGAGTAATATCTTCTGTCCCCGAGAAAAGTCTAAATGTGGATTATAATTACGTTAATGCGATGTTATAAGTACGATAAGTACTAAGTACAGCTCCTCGCTTGCTAATTTTATAAAATTAGCAACCCAGAACTCACCACGAGGAGGTGGCTGTACGTCGAGTTCCACCCTATCCAGCCCCAACCACCCTTCCTTTGGCTGCATGTCGATTTACATACGGTAATCTTTCTTAGAATCAAATCGTGGAATTTTTGTTCGGGAGTGAAGACGGGAGCGGATGAATCCGCCCCTCTTCTATTCCACTTACACTGGCAGAGGCTTCGGTTACTAATTTGATGAGTCTCTCGACCGCTTGAGTATGACAAGGGAATAGTGGGATCAGTCCATCAGGCTGGTCTCCCGTCTCAACAAACTCTTTTATTCGGGTATCAGGTATTGTTTTTGTAACGGGGGGTTCGGTCACCTCAGCCGTTTGCCAGTTGATCATTTCGTAATAGTTTTGACTATCGTAGAGCAGCTCAGGCATGGCGAAGGCTCGAATTTCCCCCGCTGGTGATTGTTTTGATCGTGCTTTTAATATTCTTCTCCATCCCAATTCTCTTATGTGTTGCTCATCGGCATGTAGCATGGAGATCAAAATATTTTCTGGGTGACCAAAGAAAGAATTTCTACGGAGGACTTTGTTGGCGATTGTCTTAGATCTTTGAGGCATGGTCTGAGAGAGACGCATCATTTCGAAAAAATGTTTTGCGCCCTCAGTGAAACTGGAGTTTTTCTTTATCTTCAACCAAATTGGTGCGTAAACTGTCATAATGAATCGCACAATTTCGTTGAAGGTGCTGGAGGGTTCACTGGTTGAAACATAGAGGCGCAGAAATCTATTTGCTGTTGTCAGCCACCTGGAATGCGCCATCTTACCTGGATTTCGAGCCGCGAGAGCTGAAGAGCAGCTACCGCTCGACACTGCTCTGTAGATGCCTAACAAATATTTTTGGTCAGTGCTCAACTCGGCATCATCTATGTCAATGTCGGGAGATGGAATGGCATCGAATTCTGTAATTGGAAGTTTTTCGCAGTCGTTCAGTTGTTTTCCAACTGGTCCAGTAAAGCCCATTGGCCCAGTTGTTTGCCGTCCAAGTCTTGAATGAGGTGTCGCAGTGATAATTCATTACCGTGTAATAGGCATATGATCCACTGAACTGGCCTTTGTAGTTTCATTTCAATCATACGAATGGCTCCACCCTTTCGACCCGTGTTCACTGCGGTACCATCACAGCCGATAGCCACAATGTCGTCCGTGTTAATATTGTTAGTCTCTAGAAAGTTGATGATACCTGATGTTATTGCAGTGGCAGAAACTGATGCAGGAGTGAAATGCCCCATGTACTGGGATTCTGGTTCTTGAACTAAAACTATATGCTCTTCTACCACAGTCCTTCTATGCTTCACATTGTCTATTTCTTCTTGTGTCATTGTTTTATCTTTACGTCCGTCAAAGAAAATGCCCTGTAATGGTAGCGTGATCTTGTCATCTTCCTGATGCTCAGAACGAACTCTTTTTCTGGCTCTTCTTATCTTATTTCGATCAATCACTGAACTGACATCATCTCGTATCCAGCCAACATCCTCTAACAACGAAGAAGCAATAAATGAAGCAGCTCTGTCTGAGACGCCCGTACGATCACAAGCTTCAGCAAGTACCTGGAGTTTCATTCGTGTTTTTTCCTTCATGTCATGTTTATCTCGGTGTTAGTTCATACGATGACGATGATTCTATAGATGTATCCTCGGTTTCACTAGAGGCTGACGAAGAAGGTTGTTCTTGAGAAGTTTCTTGTCGTTTACTAGTCGACGGCTCTTGATGTTCTGCTATTCCTTGTTTCAATATCGCCAATCTTCTTGCAAGAGTCATCTCGTTTTTATTTGTTGTTTCAACATCCAAAGTTCCTATTGCCATTTTGCGATCACTTCTTTGGTCGAGTAAAAACTGTTGCTCTTTCAGTGGTACTCGTCGTTCACGAGGGCAGCTGCATTTTGTCAAATCAGGGCATTTACAAGCCGATATGTCAAATAAGGTCTTAGTTGATTTCTTGAAGGCCTCAAGATTTTTCTGTAACGATTCGTTCTTCTTTTTCGCGTTCAGTGATTTGATGATGTTAGCCATTTTATCACGATAACTTTTCAACATTTGATTTATCCGTGCTGTCGAAACTGTTGGAATGGAAGCTAATTTCCACAAGTATTCCAGTCTCTCCGTGACCACAGCGGCGATGTCTTTGAATGGAGGTTCCTTTTTTGATGATCTCAACTCAGTTCTCACATGATGGTAGTATTGCATCACATCTTCACATGTGGGAAAACATCGCAAATTCAAATCTTTCCCAGCACCAAATATTGGACACGTAACCGATCTTGTAGTTGTAGCGGTAGCCATCCTGTAAAGATTAAAGAATAATGTATTGTTCTGTTACGCAATAAAATCGAAAAAAAACAGTTATGAGAAAAACAAACAAGGATATGAGCAGAGAGATTGAGCACACTGAGGGCTCTGAGTGAGGAGCCACACACACACACACACACACACACACACTGAGGACTCGAGGAGCCAGCTGCAAAATACACACCTGCCTTCGACGCTGTCAAAAGGCAACTGAGGGAACTGCGCAGTGCGTACTGGCGCGTCAGTGGCAGCTGCTGCTGGCAGCACTCACCAGAGATGACCTTTAAACCCTAGCCTAGAGTCATAAAATTTTGCGTGTGTTATTTCATGCCTAAGCAACGATATAAATGCTATGGGAAATATATAAATGCATTATTTAAGACAAAGAGCCGATCTGAAAATATGTATATAAATTACCTATTTTTTCAACATTTGACGTTGTTGCCGGGGACAAAAGATATTAACGTAGGACAACGCGCTTGGAAAAACGATCATATGAGGTTTTTCATCGACTTTATAGTTATTAGGAATAATTTTGATGCATATTGAAATATTTTAAAAATTATAAGAAAAATACGTTTTTGACTACTAAAATATGATTTTCATCGCTCTGCCGGGGGCAGAAGATGATTACCTATTAAGCTAAGATTTTGCAGAGGCTATTTTCTCATGCATGCGCAAGTTTTTGTCTATTAGAATATGGAAATCGAAAAAATGTAAAATCGATCCACCCTAAATTGTACAGGGGAGTAACAACTAAGGTGAGGAGTAGCGTGGGTGTGTCAGAGAGCTTTGGGGTGGAAGTTGGTCTGCACCAAGATCAGCTTTGAGCCCCTTCCTTTTCAATGTGGTATTCGATGTGTTGACGGACAGGATTAGAGGGGAGGTGCCGTGGTGCATGATGTATGCAGACGATGTTGTGTTGAGTGGGGAGACGAAAGAGGAGGTGGAGCAGCAGTTGGAAAATTGGAGAGAGGCGTTGGAAAGTAGGGGGATGAGAATTAGCCGAAAGAAGACCGAATATATGATATGAGATGTGATGTGCAGCAGGACCGAGGAGGGGAAGTGACATTGAGTGGAGAGCGTGTTAAGACGGTGGAGTATTTTAAATACTTGGGGTCAACAGTGGATGCAGAGGGGGGGAGCAGAGAGAGAGAGAAACTGTAGAATACAGTCGGGGTGGAAGAACTGGAGGGACGTATCAGGGGTGCTCTGTGATAAGAGGGTCCCAGTGAAACTGAAAGGAAAGGTATTCAAAACAGTGGTGAGGCCGGCAATGTTGTATGGAATGGAGACTGTGCCAATGAAGAAGAGCAATGAAAAAAAATCGATGTGGCTGAAATGAAGATGTTGAGATGGATGTGTGGAGTGACGAGGAGGGATAGGGTCAGAAATGAGCATATAAGAGGAACAGTGAAGGTGGCGGAAGCATCTAAGAAGGTGCAGGAGGCCAGGCTGAGGTGGTATGGACACGTCAGGAGAAGAGAGGAGGAGTATGTGGGGCGCAGAGTGCTGGAGATGGAGTTGCCGGGACGGAGAAGAGGAGGAAGACCGAAGACGAGATGGAGGGACTGTGTGGTGGCGGACATCAGGGAGAAGGACTTGGAGGAGGACGTGGTATACGACAGAGGAGAGTGGAGAAGACGAACAAAAAATAGCGACCCCATGTAAAGATGGGATAATAAGCTGCGGAAGAAGTAGAAGAAGAAGAAGAAAGAGTTCAAAAACGAGCGACTAAGATGATTCCGTCGCTTAGGTCAAAGTCGTACGAGGAAAGGCTTATGTAGTTAAAATGGACTACACTCGAAAGTAGGAGGCTAAGGGGTGATCTAATCCAGGTTTTTAAAATTATGAATGGGTTCGATAACGTAAATAGAGAGAGCTTTTTCAAAATATGCCAATATAATAGAACTAGAAATAACGGGTGTAAGTTGACAAGTAAAAGGTTCGAGACAGTAGTTGCCAAAAACCTTTTTACGCATAGAATAGTAAATAGCTGGAATAGTTTGCTGGTAGAAGTAATTAGTAGCACGTCTATAAACATGTTTAAAAATCGATTAGACGCATATGTTCTACAGAAGCTAAGGCTAACAAAGACCCTAAGATCCACTCTAAGCTTAGCCCGAGAGAAAGGAAAGAGTAGGGGGAGAAGAGAGGAGAATAAGGGGTTAAGTAAGGAGGAACACCTATCACTCATGGGTTAACATTCATTCAGAAAAAGAGAAAAAAGACTCACCATCATCATCCGCCGGCCACTGCCGACAAGTCAGAAAAATAGTCGGCGAAAATAGGAGAGGGGTGAAAGATGAAAAGAAGTAAAATAAGAATGCTTACAAACCATGCAAACACAGTCTTAACTCACTGTCATACCATGCAAACTGCAAACATGCAAGAAAAGAGAGTTACAGACATGCAAAGTAAGGGGAGGATAAGAAAAAAAAAAGTAGGTTGGGTATAGATTAAGGTAGTAAAATTAAGGTTTTTGTGGTTTGGAACCCATGTAAAATTGTAGGTCCCCTCCGCCACCACGGAGGACATGCGCAATACACAACTACAACCACAGTTAGGTTGACCAGCTATATGAGTGGATCCTAGGGTCTTTGATGGTCTGAAAGATTATAACATTATACCTACATGCCTTAATGTTTAATTGTAAGAATACAAAATCAGAATATATACTGTACATAAGAGTATTAGCAGCAGCAACAACTCATTGCGAGATGCTGGTGAAATGTGACAGACACAGGATGAAAGACGGGGTTCTATCCCCAGTTCTCTCTCTCCTCGGTGGCGCGCGTGGAGGGGGGTGGAGAATGTTCGTTAATGATGAACCCTTCCGACATGCAGCCTGTGATGGCGTATAAGCGCAGCTGAGTGGAATGTCAGATTGTAACCGATGATGAGAGGACTATAAGTGGGGATGCACTTGGGCGAAGAGAGGTTTCCAGTACCTGATGATTCTAGTTTCGAATTTGCTGGGTTTTCGTTGCGGGAGAAATTTGATCTGAAATATTAATTTTTTTCAGTACGAGAATGAACTGTGTAAGTGTAATCTACAACCAATAAAAAAAATACATGAAAAAGTGAAAATAAAAAAAAATAGTTGCACATCGTCTGGCTATAAAAGGATACATTTCAGGTGAAAACGATATCAGTGATAGTATGTGTCACACTATTTAGTTCCCAAAGTAGGATGACCGCAAAATGTTCGAGTGCACATGCAATTGCAATGTTGATCAATTGTTGCAAGGTGCCAGCTCCTTCCCCCGTGGGTGGTGAGGGGGTGGGGTAATGGCGGAGGGCTGGGGGAGGGGGTGGGGTAATGGTGTTTTTACTTTTGTCGCTTAGCCGAAGGCGGCCTGTGCGAAGTACAGCTTGTTAGAATAAAGAATAGAATACAATGGTCAACAAAGATTTTGTTTCCACAATGAGATTTTAACGCTGACTACAGAAATCACAAATCGGATCAAGTAAAGATAAGCACCCCCAGCCTTCTTTAATTAGAAGGCTAACTAACGAAAATATCACGACCTAACCTAACCAATCGTTAAGTGAACTGTACGCCCTTGACGATTGGTTAGGTTAGGTCGTGATATTTACGTTAGTTAGCCTTATAATGCTAATTAAAGAAGGTTGGGGGTGCTTATCTTTACTTGATCCTACAAATCTATAGTAATAACCTTGAAATTTCTATATCAGCACGGTTTTCGAGAATTTTTCTATTTTATTTCCTTACCAGCAACTTGAGTATTTGTAACTTTTTTTTTTAATAACCGCTTCACCATAATATTTCATATTACAAAAGAAAATATCATTAGACTTATCACTTTCCAGTTTTTGAGGTGCTTAAAAACTAAAATTCATTGGGCGCTAAAATCGCACAATCTGGCAACCGTACTAGTAGGATGATGCAATAGTGACTGCTGCACTGCGTTGTCTGAAAAATAAACGCTGTCGTTAGTCGTTTGTTGGTTGTGTCAGCTTTAGAAAAGCATTGTCTCGCAAATGTGTTAACAACCCTGATACGTTTTGTTACGTATGCGGTGAGTTTACTCTCAAATCTCAGAAGAATATCATTCCTCTCATTAAAAAGCATACGAACTCTATTTCTGATGTAAAATGGAGGACCATATTTCGGGTGTAAAATAGGGGACCAAGACAAAAAAGCTGGGCTCATTTGTTTCCATCTTTCGCAGTAAATCTTAGACTATGGCTAAAAGGTACTCGTCGATTCATGCCATTTGCTGTCCCCATGGTTTGGAGAGAGCAGAGATATCACGTCACAGACTTAGTTTTGTTTGTCGAATGTTTCTGGATTTTCTTTTAAAAGCAAAAAATATCAAGTGAATATCCAAATCTTCCATTGGCAATAAGACCGGTGCCACACGGTGAAAGTCTTCCTATACCAGAGCGGCCAGAGACGTGACCTTAGAAGATTAAACTACCGTAGACGAGCCTATGAAATCGGAACAAGACATGAACCCAGGTTTTCAACCACCCGAGTCAAGAGAGCCTCAATTAAGCAAGGCGAGTTAAATGACTTCGTCAAGGACTTAAGCTTATTTAAGAGTCAAGCAGAGCTACTAGTTTCTAGGCTGCAAGGGTGAAATCTGTTGGCAAAAAAACACTAACATTTCTGTGTTCTGTGTTCTGCAACCGTCAAAACGATTTGACCAATTTTTTTTTTTTTTTTTTTTTTTTTTTTTTTTTAAGCGGAATTCTGTGTTATTGTAACCATGTAAACGGATTAATGATGACACTTGGTCATGAACATAAACCAGAAGAGCGACTGCTCATTGATTCATCCAAGTTAAATCTGAAGGGTCTGCAGTTACATAATGGAAAAGTTTATCCATCAATTTTCGTTGGACATGCTGTTCATATGAAAGAGTTGTATGGAACTTGTTTTGAATTACATAGAGTACACTAAGTACAACTGGCTCATTTGTGACGATTTAAAAGTCGTAGCGCTTCTTGGCATGCACTCGGGACATACAAAGTACTGCTGCTTTCTTTGTGAGTGGGATAGTCGGGCCAGAGATTCGCATTATGCCATTAAGGAGTGGCCACTTCGTCAAGCTTTAGTTCCTGGGCAAAAGAGCGTCGCATATAAATAGCTTGGTTGATCCCAAGAAGAAATGCCTACCACCTCTTCACATTAAGCTCGGACGAATGAAAAACTTCGTTAAAGCGATGAACAGGGAAAATGAAGGATTTCGATACTTAAAACAGAAGTTTCCGCTAATAAATGAGGCGAAGATAAAAGGTGTTTTCGTTGGTCCACAGATTAGAGAAATTATGAATCACCCGTTTTGATGAAGTTCTAGATGGAACCGAGAGGGTTGCGTGGGAATCCTTTAAAGCAGTCGTCAAGAACTTTTTAGGTAAGAACAAGGCACCGAACTACGTGCAGTTGGTTGGGGAGATGCTTGAAGCGTTTAGGTTAAGTGGGTGCAATATGTCCTTAAAGGTACATTTCCCGCACTCCCATTTGGACTTGTTTCCGACCAACCTTGGTGACATTAGTGACGAACATGAGAGATTTCATCAGGACATTTCGACAATGGAAAAGTGGTACCAAGGCAGGTCGGACCCAACGATGTTGGCTGACTACTGCTGGACATTAATCAGGGAAGCCCCAAATGTCGCCTATAAACGCAAGTCGTCGACAAAGATATTTTAGGTATGGTTAATATAATGTTAGAACACGTCCTATACAATACAATACAATACAACATAACTCTAGAAGTATTAGTTTTTTATACTTTATAGTTTTGTATACTCTTGGGTAAAACTTGTCACAGTTTTTTCAAGAACCCTACGTGATACAAAAATTCCAAGGTCATATTCGTAATCAGCGTTGAGAATTCTATCAAGCGCACACAACCTCGTCGAAGAAACAAAAAGAAAAAAGTAAATATTTTTGACAAGTGATATTAATTGAATGGCTGGTGTAGTTGTACTTAGAAATCGAGGCAATTCACTTAACCTTTGTATATGAATCTTTATAATTTGACTCTGTTACAGGAAATGTTTATCAAACTTTTAATTGAGCTGTTTGTTTCACTCTTCTATGCGTTAAATTGGTGCTACTGCATGGGTACCATATTGTGCCGCTAACAAAGATTTTTAATGCGTCTATTTCTGAGGGGTGCGTACCAGATAATTTCAAGTTAGCAAACGTAACACCTATCTTTAAGAAAGGCGATAAAGGTGCGGCGGGAAATTATAGGCCTATCAGTTTAACGTCTGTTGTAGGTAAGCTACTGGAATCAATAATTAGGGATCGTATAGTCGAACACTTAGAAGTG
Source organism: Bathynomus jamesi (assembly GCA_023014485.1). Lineage (NCBI taxonomy): Eukaryota > Metazoa > Arthropoda > Malacostraca > Isopoda > Cirolanidae > Bathynomus > Bathynomus jamesi. Next base: position 85,621 of record JAJOZX010012070.1, on the reverse strand, counting down.
CATAATCTGGTCCGAAATACGCAGCACGGTTTTAGGCGAAACAAATCTTGCTTAACTAATCTTTTAGAATTTTTCCAAAGCGTGGTTAACGTTTACGATAGACATCGGGCGGTTGATGTAGTGTATTTAGATTTTCAAAAAGCGTTTGACACCGTGCCGCACAAAAGACTGATTGAAAAAACTAAGGCTCATGGAATCAGGGGTGTAGTAATAAATTGGCTAGAAGAATGGTTGCGAGGCAGGAAACAGAGGGTGGTCGTTGATGGAGCGGAGTCGTGTTGGGCTAATGTAGCGAGTGGCGTTCCTCAGGGTTCTGTATTGGGCCCCTTGCTTTTTCTTATATATATTAACGATTTAGATGTCGGCCTAGTCAGTACAGTTTCAAAGTTTGCGGATGACACGAAGCTGGGTGGTAGGGCGATTAATGACGAAGATAGAGGTAAAATTCAGGAAGATCTGAATAAAATCGTTGATTGGTCAGTCACATGGCAAATGAGATTTAACGTGGATAAGTGCAAAATTATGCATATAGGTTCGCGTAACGGTAATTTTGCGTATAGTATGTCAGGGAAAGATTTAACAAGCGTAGAGCAGGAAAAAGATTTAGGAGTTATAGTCACTGGTGATTTAAAAGTAGCGAAACAAAGTACAGCGGCGGTCAATAAGGCGAACAAAGTGTTAGGTTTTATAGCTCAAAATTTTGAGTACAAATCGCGCGATATTATAGTTCCTCTTTATAAATCATTAGTTAGACCCCATTTGGAGTACGCGGTCCAATTTTGGAATCCGCATATGCGCAAAGATATAGACAGAATCGAAAGAGTTCAAAGACGAGCAACTAAGATGATTCCGTCTCTTAGGTCAAAGTCGTACGAGGATAGGCTTAAAGAGTTAAAATGGACTACACTCGAAAGTAGGAGGTTAAGGGGTGATCTAATCCAGGTTTTCAAAATTATGAATGGGTTTGATAACGTAGATAGAGATAGCTTTTTCGAAATATCTCAATATAATAGGACTAGAAATAACGGGTGTAAGTTGACAAGTAGAAGGTTCGAGACAGCAGTTGCGAAAAACTTTTTTACGCATAGAATAGTAAATAGCTGGAATAGTTTGCCGGTAGAAGTAATTAGTAGCACGTCTATAAACATGTTTAAGAATCGATTGGACGCGCATGTTGATAGAAAGGGTATAGTTTAAGGTAGTAAAATTAAGGCTTTGTGGGGATAGATCCCACAGCTCAACACAAGTGTTGTGGGATATAGGGAGGCAGCGTCTTGGGTTAGGGGATACTCTCTGTCCTTACACACCCATTTAAAGAGATTCCTCTGCCGAGCGGTGCCCCCCATAGTACTGTGAGGTATTGAAAAACTCATGATCTTCACTTGCCCCACAAACACCTTTAAATGGGAGACCCATAATGGGTGCACACACATTTCTACATTACTGTACAGTCTTTACAGCCACACCTACACTTTTCCTCGTATGTGTATATATTGTAATGTATATGGTTGTAAATTTGACTTGGTCCGCAATCGATATGAACCGTGACTTGATGGATACCGTAATGAAATTGACTGGATTCTTTGGATCTGATATATTTGCATGTCCGTTATAAATAGATATAGAATGTAACATATTTGTGTATAGTAGTCTATTATGACTTGCTCCTCTGGACCGAGAGATTCTATCTTTAGTTTTAAACCGATAATTAATTATTTTTAAATTGATAATTATTTAGTTTCGTAAAAATTGGTCGTTGCCAATTTACCGGCAGTTTTTAAATAAGTTTCTTATGTTCTTGTGGTTCGGAACCCACGTAAAATTGTAGGTCCCCTCCGCCACCACGGAGGACATACACAATACACGATTACGAACACAGTTAGGTAGACCAGCCATGAGTGGATCCTAGGGTCTTTGTTGGTCTGAAACATTATAACATTATATTTTCCGTGACCCGACAATTCAGCGCAAGACAATTCAGCGCAAGACAATTCAGCGCAAGACAATTCAGCGCAAGGCAATTCAGCGCAAGGCAATTCAGCGCAAGGCAATTCAGCGCAAGGCAATTCAGCGCAAGACAATTCAGCGCAAGACAATTCAGCGCAAGACAATTCAGCGCAAGGCAATTCAGCGCAAGGCAATTCAGCGCAAGGCAATTCAGCGCAAGACAATTCAGCGCAAGACAATTCAGCGCGAAAATACCAACAAAGAAGAAGAAAGAACAAATCCAGAGGGAAGAGAGGCTTGCAACTGTTAGGTTAGGTTAGGCTTCTAGTTTTTGAAATAAAATCTTAATTTTAACAATTCTAACAAATTTTGTTTTTTTAAATAAAATTTTAATAATTATACTCCTTTGAATTTTATCTCCGATTTGTCACTCCTTCGTTATGTCACTCCTTCGTTATGTCACTCCTTTGAAATGTCACTCCTTTGAAATGTCACTCCTTTGAAATGTCACTCCTTTGAAATGTCACTCCTTTGAAATGTCACTCCTTTGAAATGTCACTCCTTTGAAATGTCACTCCTTTGAAATGTCACTCCTTTGAAATGTCACTCCTTTGAAATGTCACTCCTTTGAAATGTCACTCCTTTGAAATGTCACTCCTTTGAAATGTCACTCCTTTGAAATGTCACTCCTTTGAAATGTCACTCCTTCGATACAGACCCAATTTAGCATATATATAAATATACAAATTTTTCTTTTTTATTTATTGCGATTTATTTTTATTATTTTTAACTAAACTTTTAACTGTACTGACTTGCGCTGAATTGTCGGTGCTCCCATATTTTCACATACGCACGCACATATATACTCGTAGAGAGTGGCGCTCATAAGTATTTGTACAGAGAAATATTTCAGTTATATTCGTCCTCATATTTTGTACCATGCATAGAATAGTTATGAAAGGTTTACCGTTCGTTTGTAAAACTTAAACAAAAAAATTAGATTAACTCCAGCATATAATGTAAAATATCAAAGAATATGAGAAAATGATAGTTAAAAGGCAAAAGTTTTCCTACATTTACTTACAAAATTATTTAATATTTTGTGTGTCCACCTTTTGCTTAACTTACTTCAGTCATTCATTTTGGGTATTTTTCTGTAAGGCTTCGACATCTCTCGGTAGAAATTTTAGCCTATTCTTCTAAAAAAAAATTGTTGCAATTTATTCAGATTCGAAGGGTTTCTCTTGCGGACAGCTTTTTTTAAATCAAACCATAAAGTCTGGATTAAAATGAGAGTAAATTAAAGGGGGTGATCCTGCACTAGCAACTAATTACAGTCCGGCGTGTTCATTATCTGTGTTGAGCAAAGTTTTTGAAAAAATTGTAAAAAGGAGAATGCAGCGACATTTAGAATCGTACAATTTATTATCTCCAAGTCAGTATGGCTACCATAAAATAAAGCCAACGGAAATGGCTACGTTAAATCTTGTGGAAAATGCAAATATAGCCAAAGAGAACAAAGGAATAATGATATCAGTATTTATGGATTTGAGTAAGACGTTTGATGTAATAGACCATAATATTCTACTTAATAAATTATATTGTTACGGCTTCAGGGGAGCAATTAGTGATTGGTTTAAGTTATTTGTCGAATAGATATCATTTTATATCAGTGAATAAGGTTTGCTCAACTAAAGCGCTTGTCAAACATGGTGTGCCACAGGGCTCAGTTCTGGGTCCACTGTTATTTTTATTATATATAAATGACCTTCCACATTCATCTGATATACTGAACTTCATAATGTTTGCAGATGATACAACTGTCTTTTTCTTGCAAAGATGTTAATTCGGCTAAGAATATATTTAATTCAGAATTCATCAGTGTAATGAAATGGTTGACCACCAATAAACCATTCCTAAATACCAGTAAAACAAATTTCATGATTTTTACAAATAAAGGAAATGTATATCTTGATGAACTTAATGTTGTAAAGGAGTGGATTGTAACAATTTCTTGGTGTAGTGCTAGATAAGAATTTGCAATGGAGTGATCATGTATATAAATTACAGTATATCTAAAAAAAAAAAAATTTCAAGGAGCGTTCCTATAATGCTTAAACTTGGAAATACAGTCCATAAACAGGTTTTATTAACTGTTTCATACTCTTGATCTTCCTTATATAACGTACTACTACATTGTCTGGTGAAACTCCGCTAACAACGCTTTGAACGCTATCTTTGTCATACAAATACAAACAATAAGGTTATTATCTGACGCTGATTTCCTTAATCGTTCTAGGGCATTATTTAAAGAGCTAAAACTACTAAAGCTCAATGATGTGATCAAACTGGCACGTTTTATTTTTATTTACGAGTGTAAGAACAAACTCGTTAACTTACAATGGGTAAATAAATATTTTGTAACTCAAGAAATCCACTCGTATCAGACCAGAAATAGATCAAAGCTTGTTATACCTCAATTTCGATTGTCTTCATCTCAAAAATTGCCTATTTACATTGGATTGAAACTATGGAATGATTTAAATGCTGATATAAAAAGTATCGTGAATGTAAATTCGTTTAAAACGAAGTTGAAATCTTCATTATTAATGGAATACTATTAAAAATCTAGGATTAATGTACATTACTATTGTTTATTCATTTCTCGTGTGTAATCTAGGATTAAATGCACATTACTTGCTTATTACTTGTTCATCTTTCGTGTCTGATATTGATTTCTTTGTTTGGTATTTGTATCATACTTTCAATAATGACTTTGTTTTTGGTTTGTATTGATGAGGAGGATAATAATAATAGTATTATTATTAAGATACCATAATTAATAATTTGTTATTCAGGATTTATGTATTGCTATTAATAACTTTTATTTTTAATTAAGAGCCCAGTAAAGCCTAAAGTTTAAGGGCCAAATTAAATATAAAAAATAGTCCAGCTTCAGTTATTTATTTGTCATTGTAAATTGTGAAAGTACTGTATTTATTTTATTAACAGTAATATTAATTAATAATAATAAAGGTTATTCAATATGGGCTTTGACTGGGTCATTCGAGATTGAAATTCTTTTGTTGAAGCCATTTCATGATGCCCTTTTAGGTTTTGGATCATTTATTGTTGCAGTAACCGACTGCGACCCATTCGCAAGTCCCATACGAAGGCAATAAATATTCTTAAAAGATTTCCTGATTTTTTTCGAGTTAAAGATTCCATTGATGATGACGAGCTTTCCTTGACCAGAAGCACTAAAACATCCTCAAAGAATCAAACTACTGGCACCATGTTTAACCGCAAGAAGGATGTTTTTTTCTCGAATGCAGTATTTGATTGCTCGTTGTTCCCGACTAATTCAGTTTTGGTCTCGTCTGTCCAGAGAACTTTCTTCCAGAATGCAAATTCATCATTTTTATGATTCTTGGCGTACTTTAAACGAGCTTCTTTGTTCGCTTTTCGTAGCCGAGATTTTCTTCGTGCAACTCTTCCATGCAGATCACACTTAATGTACAACGTACAATCGAAGGATGGACATCGATTTCAGTCTTAATGTATGACACATATCACTCGTAGTCACTCGTGGATTCGCAGCAGCAATTCTTTCAATCCGTGTAGCTCTACGTTCTGAAATTTTGCAAGGTCGTCCACACCTTGGTATAGTTTTGATTGTTCCAAAGCTTTCTCATTCCTTTATAACTGCAGCAACCGTCGTAAATGGAATTCGAAGTTGTTGTTCTATCTTCCAAAACTTTTTTCAGACTCGTGTGCAGCAATAACAGATCTCTTGAGCTCTGTAGACAGCTCTCTATCATGACGACGACGACGACCCGTTGCTTACTAATGGCTCATACAGTCATCCGTCTTCCGTGAAGATTAACAGAGAAAGTTCTAGAATTTAGTTTTGCCAACAGTCTCTAACCAATAAATGACCAACTACTGATAAATTTTTTTAATTCTTCAAGATTAACGTGGGCACAAAGTATTAAATAATTTTGTAAATAAATGGACGGAAGAATTTGCATTTTACCTTTTTTATTTTCTTCAAATTCTTTGATTCATTTACAATGTACATTATATGTTGAGTTAAACTAATTTTTTTTATTTGTTAAATTTTTCCAAACAAATGGTAAACTTTTCGTAACTATCCTCTATTTCCTTGGCATTGCTGCTGCTGCGAGCTGCTCGAACTTTGAAATGTGCTTGTGGGCGGAATGGTGCTCTGTGAAAAAATGTTTAATTTTATACTTCCACTTAATCTATGAATGCATCGATGAATAAAATTTTATATATATATATAAAATAAATAAATTGTTGCGATGAATTTTTCTAATTTTTATTTTGAAACAGCGTCTTAAAGCGAAGACTTTAGGAAATTGAGGGGACGAAGGAACGGGAGAGCTTTAATTATCCTCTGTGGAGGTAATGAAAGTTTAATTGGATGCCCAGAAATTTGTGAGGAAGAGGAAACCATTCTTTCAGTCGTTAGAGACGCGTTTTTGTGACCAAGGAAATTGGAATCCATCTTGACTTCGGGTCTCCTCGAGTAGACTGTAGGTACTGACTCAATAGATGTTGCTTCGAAGAGCCGCATTATAAAAACCCGGCCCATCACACGCTCTATATGTAGATTCGACGAGATCAAAAATGGATTGTATTGATGTACTCGCGAGATATTGATAACCTTTGACATTAGAGTTGTCGCATATTGGGTTAAAAGCCGAAGTCAAATGCTAAAGCTATTCCGGTGCTTCATCATTTGGATATTTGTGAGCACAACTTTTCCGATTTGAATGCTGAGGGAAGGATTAAAAGCTTCCGGGAACCAAAAGCCGACCAGTAATGGAGGTTTGGACGAGACAAGAAGCGAGCTCCGAAAAGGAGATTCATAAAGTATGTGGTGCAAATTCAAAGTTTTTAAAAGTTTCGTGATGAAGACTTTTGAGGGCTGTTAAAAAGTCGGAGAATGCTCGCGGCCGAAAGAACTTCCATCCACTCTTCATATCAATGTTTGATATTAATAGACGTGTGTGTGTGTATATATATATATAATATATATATATATATATATATACATATATATATATATATACATATTTTTTTTTTTTTTTTTAGTTCAGGAAGAACCGATTCGCCTCTATTTAAAGGGCATATCTCAGCGGAAAAACAAAGAAAAAGTGAGAGGAAAGACAGAGAAAAAGAAAGGGTGGAGGGGACAGTCGAAGTGGAAAAAGACCAAGGACTGCAGGGTCGAGCCCCATCATCCTTGGGTGCTAGGGCCGGGAGGGCGCACGTGAAAGCTCCAGGAACAAGCACGTACAAACGAGCACAAAGAGCACTCAAGAGCACGAGCTTAGAACCCCCTTGCGGGGATATACAGTATATACATATATAGGGTGAACCAAATGTAGGTGGACAGTAAATGATAACGTTTATTTTGAGAATACATATTTAATTTTTTTGTATACTATAATACAAAATAAAATTTAAATAAATTTAGTTATAATATTTAATATAATAAAACACAAACACCATAGTTATAATGAACACCATAGTTATAATATAATATAACACAAACCGTATTCAACCTACTGTCCACCTACTTTTGGTTCACCGTGTATATACCGGGTGGCCCAATAAAAATGGCACCAATTTTGAGAAGTGATATCTCAATAACCATTGCAGCTAGGGACTTAAAAAAACAACCAAATGAAAGATAATTCTTTTCTCTTTAAATACTTATTCTATGGCTTGATGGTTATAAGCCCATATAATGCCCAAAATTGGCTTCCAAAATAAAAATACAAAAAAAAGTTGCGCATTTATATTTATTCCTTGATCCTAATTTTAAATGAAATTTTTCTATTCCAGACCCCTCAAGATGGGATTGAGAGAATCTGATAAGAACATTATACAAGCACTACGTGAAGAAAAAGGATATTCATTAAACAGAATCCTTTACGAATTTCCAAATAGAAATTGGAAAAAAAGAACTGTGGCACATTTTTTACAAAAACTTAAAGAAACCGGCAGCAGTCAACGGCGTCCGGGAAGTGGTCGACCAAGAAGTATTAGAACGCCAGAAAACATTGAAAAAGTAAATGAAATGGTTTTAAGTCAAGAGGAACAACCGGGAACAAGTAAAAGTGAACGTGAAGTTGCGAAAGAAACCGGGATTTCACGTTCATCAGTAAAGCGAATAATTCGCTGTACTGATGAACGTGAAATCCCGGTTTCTTTCGCAACTTCACGTTCACTTTTACTTGTTCCCGGTTGTTCCTCTTGACTTAAAACCATTTCATTTACTTTTTCAATGTTTTCTGGCGTTCTAATAGTTTCTGGTCGACCACTTCCCAGACGCCGTTGACTGCTGCCGGTTTCTTTAAGTTTTTGTAAAAAATGCGCCACAGTTCTTTTTTTCCAATTTCTATTTGGAAATTCGTAAAGGATTCTGTTTAATGAATATCCTTTTTCTTCACGTAGTGTTTGTATAATGTTCTTATCAGATTCTCTCAATCCCATCTTGAGGGGTCTGGAATAGAAAAATTTCATTTAAAATTAGGATCAAGGAATAAATATAAATGCGCAACTTTTTTTTTATATATATTTTGTGGAAGCCAATTTCGGGCATTATATGGGCTTATAACCATCAAGCCATAGAATAAGTATTTAAAGAGAAAAGAATTATCTTTCATTTGGTTGTTTTTTTAAGTCCCTAGCTGCAATGGTTATTGAGATATCACTTCTCAAAATTGGTGCCATTTTTTTTGGGCCACCCGATATATATGATGAATAAAACCACAAAGGAAAGGAAACAGAATGGTGCTCAAGCGCTTTCGTCTAATGACATCCTCAGGAACACTGAAGTACATAAAGAGTTACAGCCTATATATAGGTTACATAAAAAAAAAAAAAATAATAATATATATATATATATATATATATATATATATATATTATATATACACACACACACACACACACACACACACACTAAACGGAGAAACAAAATTAAAGGATTGTGGGAGGGGCACACAAATTTATAAGGAAAAACTATCGATTTTTAGCACAAGATTAAATGAATTGTTTCCAACCAATGTTATAGATAAAAAAAATATACAAATTTATACTGGAAATCTGCCCGGGTTTTAGCACTCTGCCCTTTTTGTATATAAAAATCTAAAAATAAGTTATTAGGGTGGCATACAAGTTTACCAAAGATTTAGCGTTCTACCTTTCTTATCTAAATCTGTTCTGAAGGAATTCAAAACAACAGGATCGAGTTGAAAAAGACCTTTGCTTATGTTGGTTATTTGTAAGTTGGATAATGGCAGACTCAAGAATATTTCTATTAACAATGTTGCTAGAGTGAAATAAAACTGAAGCATTATTCCAATCAATACAGTGGGATAACTCTGACAAATGGACAAAAAGGGCACTGGACAAGTGTCCTATTCTAACGGAATATTGATGCTGTTTTATACGTGTGTGCAAATCCTTTCCCGTCCGACCTATGTAAAAGGAATCACATTGTTTACAACCAATTTTATAGATAATGCCTGAATTATTGGTAGGGCTATTTTTTTTTACTATGATATTTTTCACAATATTGTTATATGAAAATACTACATTAATATCCAAAAGTTTAAGTACATTAGCAATGCCTAAAAAGCCCGGGAAAAATGGAAGTACTAAAATATTTTTTGACAACGTACGAGTGTTATTATTGACACGATAGAAAGTTCGTTTTGCCTTGTTGAGACAAGATTCCATAAACGCAGATGGATAACACAGATCACTTCCAATACCGTTGATTTTTTTCTAATTCGGCATCGATGTATTCCGGACTGGCGATCCTAAGGGCGCGGAGAAACATTGAAGAAAAAATGGCCTTCTTAGTGGGGGTGTCATGTCCCGAGTAAAAGTGTACGTAGGACAAATTGTTTGTTTTTTTCCGATAGATACTAAACTTAAAACCTGGGCTTTCCCTATGTACACGCACATCCAAAAATGGGATTGAATTGTCTTGTTCCACTTCTAAAGTAAACTTAATGGAGGGGACTTGATCATTTAACTGAAGGAGGAAGTTATCCAGGTCACGATTCATGGGCCAGATACACAAAATATCGTCGACGTACCGCAACCAAGGGATGCCAACCCCCAGGATTCTCGGAATGTAAGTAATTTCGAAAAACTCCATATAAATATTGGAGAGGAGGGGCGACAAGGGGTTGCCCATGGCCATCCCAAAAACTTGTTGATAATACTCGTTATTGAAAGTGAATTTGCAGTCTTTGATGCAAAACTTAAGTTCCAAAACAATGTGTGAAGGTAGTGGCAGGTCATACTTATGTAATTCTTGGGAGAGAAAGTCAAGCATATCGTCAATCGGCACTTTTGTAAACAATTCACAAACGTCAAAACTGATCAATCTATCGTTAGTTTCAGTACGTGCATTATTCAATTTTTCAGTAAGATCCATGGAATTTTTTACATGTGAATCAGAGATAGTTCCGAGAATGGGGGACAAGACTTTGACAAGCCATTTGGAGAGAGTATAAGTAATAGAGCCTACCGAGCTAATAATAGGGTGCATAGGGTTGCCAGGTTTGTGGGTTTTAACCCTTTCGATCATGAATTATGACATAGGGTAAAAAAGAAATTTGCCTTTATGTGTGGGTATATAAGAACCAATATGGTTTATTTTTCAGCTACCAAATTGGGTACCCAGTGACTGAAAGGGTTAATAAGACCGTAAAGGTAGGGCAGAGAAGGTGAAGTGGACGTGAAAAGCGGAATTAAGTCCTTTTGATCTTTCAGAATGCGTTTCAAGCCACTATTAAATGATTTCATGATGTCATCCTGCGGGTTCTTCCTAAGTTTGCTGTATGTGGCGGGGTCCTGGAGAAGCTCGTTCATCTTTCTGATGTAGTCCACTTTGTCCATAATAACTATGGTGTTAGCTTTGTCTGCTTTAGTAATATGGAGCTCCCCATCTTTTTTTAATTGTGAGAGGCTATTGCGAAAACGTTTAGGAAAATTATCTTCGTAATTACTATTCGCCGCACTATAAACAAGGCCTTTAACTACAGGGGTTGGACAAAATAATATGAACACCTTGATAAATGGCGGTTTTTATTCTTAATATGGAGTTGGTCCTCCTTTAGCGGCAATAACCGCTGCAATGCGTCGGGGAATTGATTTATACAGCTTTTGGACAGTGGCTAGAGCAGTGGTTCTTAACCTTTTTACTACCATGCCCCCTCTAGGAATTGGTCCTTCCCTCCACGCCCCCCTTGGAGGGGGATACTTTTGCATTTTTTCATAAACTTCTCAATATTAGCCCATGCTCTCGTTAAGAGAATAACAAATACAATTAGTGTTTTTCCCCAAGGGATCGCGCCCCCCCCTGGAAATTACCTTGGGGGGCGCGCCCCCCAGGTTAAGAACCACTGGGCTAGAGGAATCCTGAGCCATTCTTCGAGCAAACCCTGCTCCAGTTCCTCCAAAGACGCCTGCGGTGGGAATCGGCTTCTGACCTGCTGCTCCAACTGACACCACAGATGCTCGATAATGTTAAGATCCGGGGATTGTGGAGGCCAATCCAAGCGTTCTACTTCACTAACATGCTCTTCAAACCAGTTTTTAACGACCCCAGCGGTGTGGATTGGTGCATTATAATCCTGGAAGACGGCGCCGCCATTGGGAAACAGCGTTTGGACCATGGGATGGACCTGGTCAGCCAATATTGACAGATAGACCTGGGCGTTAACCCTACCATGCAGTACTACAGCTGGGCTAAGAGTATTCCACGATATTGCTGCCCAAACCATCACAGATCCGCTTCCATGCTTAACGGTTGGGGTCAGGCAGTCGGGGTCAGGCAGTCGGGGTCATAAGCATCTTTAGGCTGTCTCCAGACGTAAACTCGACCGGAACATGGAAATAGCGTAAAGGAGGATTCGTCGGAGTAGACTACATTCTTCCACCGGTCCATTGACCAATTCTTATGGTCATTACACCATTTTCTGCGCCGCTCAATGTTGATGTACGAAAGGAAGGGTTTGGCAATTGCAGCCCTCCCATGGTATCCAGCTCCATGGAGCTCGCGACGTACAGTTCTGGTCGATACCGGGCTTGCAAGATGCTGGTTAAGCTCTGCAGTCACTTTTGGAGCTGTGGTCTTATGGTTCTTTGTCACAATGCGCTTTAGCACCCGGCGGTCTCGATCACACAGCTTCTTCTTGCGTCCACTATTGCATTTGTCGGTGCTTGTCTTTCCATGGTTTTGGTACGCAGACATGACCATAGAGACAGTTCCTCTGGATACATTGAACATCTCAGCGGTTTTCGTCACCGATGCACCAGCCATCCGCGCTCCGACAATTTGCCCTCTTTGGAAGTCTGACAGGTCTTTCATAACTGCTAATTCATAATTCACTCAGATCTGTAAAAACAACGTGAGGGTTATAACATGACGTATACACTCTGTTACGCATTTAAATAGGTTTGCCAGTCATTTGACCGTTTACTTTGTGTCTGAGCAGTCCGTAAAGATAACCGGTGAAATCGGCGGGTGTTCATATTATTTTGTCTAACCCCTGTATGTTAAACAAATACTGAGGGAGATTACACTGTTTTTCAAAACAAGCGAGACTAACAAATTTGTAAAGCCGAAGGTTTTTTAACAATAAAAAAGGACATACCATATCCAAGGGCACTTTTTGCATCGTCACTAATGTTTTTCGAAGAAAGGTTCAAAACACACTTTGAGCTTGCTTTTTTACTCCACTGACTATTTCGAGTGAGACTTAATTTTTCGATCCAAAATGTTACGAAGTGAAGAAGTTCTCCGACGCAACTCGTTGTAAATTTCATCAAACAAAGGTTGGATCCACGGTTGGGGAATAACGGTTACAAAATTATGTTTGGCGATGTTTAAGTTTTTGAAGGCGGACCACTCATTTTGTCTAGTGACTTCAATATGTTTCTTTAAAATTAATCTGCTGAAGTTGTTGGATATTAATGTAGTATTTTCATATAACAATATTGTGAAAAATATCATAGTAAAAAATAGCCCTACCAATAATTCAGGCATTATCTATAAAATTGGTTGTAAACAATGTGATTCCTTTTACATAGGTCAGACAGGAAAGGATTTGCACACACGTATAAAACAGCATCAATATTCCGTTAGAACAGGACACTTGTCCAGTGCCCTTTTTGTCCATTTGTCAGAGTTATCCCACTGTATTGATTGGAATAATGCTTGTTTTATTTCACTCTAGCAACATTGTTAATAGAAATATTCTTGAGTCTGCCATTATCCAACTTACAAATAACCAACACAAGCAAAGGTCTTTTTCAACTCGATCCTGTTGTTTTGAATTCCTTCAGAACAGATTTAGATAAAGGTAGAACGCTAAATCTTTGGTAAACTTGTATGCCACCCTAATAATTTTTATTTTTCAAATTTTATATACAAAAAGGGCAGAGTGCTAAAACCCGGGCAGATTTCCAGTATAAATTTGTATATTTTTTTTTTTTTATCTATAACATTGGTTGGAAACTTCATTTAATCTTGTGCTAAAAATCGATAATTTTTCAATTTTTATATACAAAAAGAGCAGTGTGCTAAAACCCGGGCAGATTTCCAGTATAAATTTGTATATTTTTTTTTTATCTATAACATTGGTTGGAAACAATTCATTTAATCTTGTGCTAAAAATCGATAGTTTTTCCTTATAAATTTGTGTGCCCCTAACCCTTTTCGGCTATATTGGTGGAGCTGGTACATAAATGAATGAAAACAAGTGTACACGGCATGTTTATTTAAAGAAGGTGCTGAAAGTTGCGACCGGTAGCATCACTGCATGCCCGACAGCATCTAAGCATTGACCGACGTACACGTAGAAAGATTCCCGGCATTTCGGGAACAGTTGCAGCGGCGACAGCGATTCTTGCTACGAGGTCTTCTGAGTAAATTGGAGTCTCGTACACGAGGTTCTTCATGTGTCCCCACAGGAAGAAATCGAGGCATGTTAAATCGGGCGATCTCGGTGGCCAGGCTACGGGCCCACCCCGGCTTATCCATCGGTCCCCAAAAGTGGCGTTCAGATAATCCCGCACATCGTTGCTGGAGTGTGCTGGGGCCCCGTCGTGTTCAAACCACATTCGTCTACGAATAGCCACGGGAACATCTTCCAGCAGTTCCGGCAACGTTTCTTCAAGAAATATCCGATAAACCCGCCCGTCGAGTCGGGCAGGCAGCAGGTACGACCCAATCAACTTGCCATGGACGATACCCGCCCAAACATTGACGGCGAACCGTTCTTGATGAGCATGCACCCGTGTAGCATGTGGATTTGCGTGCGCCCACACGTGAGAATTGTGCATGTTAAACACCCTCACGTGTGAAACAGGCCTCATCTGAGAACAGCACATAAGCCGGAAAATTAGGCTGCACCGCTGTCTGCTGCAGAAACCAGCGTGCGAATTCCACGAAGAGGGTAATCCCGAGGTTGTAATGCCTGGACTCTCTGACGATGAAACGGATGTAACTGCTGCTCGTGCAACACACTCCAGACCAGGTCGTGGTTCACACCGAGGATACGTGCAACACCTCGCGTGCTTGAGCTTGGATTGTCCTCAAGTCGCCGTAGGATTTCTTCTTCCATGCCAGGAGTGCGCACGTTTCTCTCCCGACCAGTGTCATGCATGTTTGCATGGAATGTTCCAGTTTCTCGCAGTCGCCGATGCAAATGCGCAAACGTTTGGTGGTTTGGCACACGTCTGTTTGGTAAGCGCTGTCGGTACAACCTCACAGCAGCTCTTCCGTTTCCATTGGCAGCCCCCATACACCATATGCATGTCAGCCATCTCAGCAGTCGTGAAGCGCTCCATGTTACGCGTACTACGTCCGATTTAAGAATGCCCGCGGCAAGCGCGAGTCTAGCCCACTTCACTTTTTAGCCAATTGCAGCGGCGCCCTCTCGCGCCGAATGGTGACGTCAGCGGACATACACTTATAGACGAAAAGGGTTTGTCTTGGTGTTGCCTATCCCCCATTACAATTTGTACAGAAAGTTTTCAAACACCCTGTATATATATATTTTTTTTTTCTAACCTATATATAGGCTGTAACACACTATGTACTTCAGTGTTCCTGAGGATGTCATTAGACGAAAGCGCTTGAGCACCATTCTGTTTCCTTTCCTTCGTGGTTTTATTCATCATAAATATTTCTCACGTGTTACTTTCGTGAAATAATTTATATATATATATATATATATATATATATATATATATGGTGTCCCATAAGTCCGGCATCATAGGAGAAATTCATATTTTTCTATTTCTACAAACCATAATTCATATGCTCGGGATGCCAATTTCCCGTCCATCATTCTGTTCAGTGACGAGGCTGTTTTTTATGGAAATGGTGAGGTAAATCGACAGAACACCCGCTACTGGTCTCAAAACAACCCTCACTGGTATACCTCTTCAAAGGAACAAGGTGCATCTCGGGTGATGGTATGGTGTGGCATTTGGAAGGATTGCATCATAGGCCCCCTCTTTTTCGATGAACATGTCACTGGAGGCACCTACCTACGTATGCTCAAGGAAGAAGCATTTCCCAGTGTCTTGAATGAAGAAGAAAATTTCCCAACATGGTTCCAGCAAGACGGCTCTCCTGCACATTACAGCACCCAAGTAAGGGAATACCTGTACCAACAATTCCCTGGTCATTGGATAGGACGTCGAGGGCCTGTTGAATTGCCAGCTAGAAGCCCGGATCTCACGCCACTAGATTTTTATCTCTGTGGCCACTTGAAAGCGCTGGTATACGCAGAGAAAATTAGGTGTGTGGAACATTTGCGGCAGCGCATTATTGGGGCATGTAATACCATTACTCCTGACATCATTCACCGTGTGCTTGCTGACTGGGTATCCCGTCTGAATTTGTGTATTGAAAACAATGGTGGACATATTGAGCACGTTCTGTAAATAAAAGCTTTTGTTTTGCCTTTTTTTATTTTTCCTATGATGCCAGACTTATGGGACACTCTGTATATATATAATCGATGCATTCACAGTGGAAGTATGAAGAATTGCACATCTTTTTACATAGAGCACCATTCCACCTTTAAGCCCATTTCAGGGTTCGAGCAGCTCGCAGTAGCATTGCCAAGCAAATAGGGAATTGAAGTACTGACGAGTCTTTCGTACGTGGTTCCATCATCGGTGAAAGCAACAGCGCTCTGTGTTAGTCTAGTCCAAAGAACACTTGTCCGTATTATTACTATACAGTATATAGTAAGGAATAAAAGGACGAGGAGATGGTCTGTTTATTTACAGACGTTTTGGAAATTCAATTTCCATCATCAGTGAAACATTCAAGAAATGAAGATCGCAGCTGGTTTTCCTTCTATTTTCGGTAGATTTGTTTTTTCTTTGTACCTTGTATGTATACACACACACACACACACACACACACACACACACACACACACGGTGTTTCAGGAGAAAAGGTCAATACTTCGGGAGGTGATAGTATCGGTCATTGTGAGAAAAAAAGTTCATATGAACATGTGTCTAATTCTGAATGGTTACGGAGATAGAGCTCTTTGAATCTACAAATACAAAAGCATTGTTAATGGTAATCAAGAAAGAGAAACCAATTACTGTTTCTAACATTTAATGTTTAAACATTGGCATTTTGAATGGTATCAGATACAGAAATGACAAATTTGTTAGTTTACAATACGTTTTCGAAAATCCCACCGTCAACCTCAATGGACTTTGCAACTAGTTTGCGAAGATCGCGTGTTGTTCGTCTGAGTTGATCTTGACGTTCCTTTATGCGGGCAGCAGCATCCAAAATGCGCGCGAGCAATTCGTCTTGTGTATCCACCTTTTGTAAGCTTGACTTTTCAATGGGACCACCGCAGCCGATCCATCGACCAGGGAAAGTTTGATTTAGGTATTGCATCACCAGACGGGTAGAATGTGGAGGAGCTCCGTCATGCTGAAAGTACATACCAGCGCGTGTAGCCAAAGGAACATCCTCCAATAGTCCTGGCAATTCATTTTGCAGAAATTCTAGGTAACTTTGTCCTGTAAGACTATTCTCTAAAGTAACAGGGCCAATCAGCTGATCATCGATGATACCGCACCACACATTGGCAGAGAAGTGATGTTGAAAATTTGTTTCCACAGTGGCATTTGGATTTTCGTCTGACCACCGATGAGAGTTACGAGTGTTGTTGATACCGTCACGGGTGAAAGTAGCTTCATCGGTGAACAGTATTAATCGAAGCAATCGGCGATTAGCATTTGCCCAATGACAAAATTCCAGTCGCATGGCAGCGTCTCCTGGTTGAAGGTGTTGTACACACTGTACATGATATGGATGCAAGCCTTCCTCAAGTAATGTTCGCCATACTCGTGTGTGGTACACCGAGACGTGTAGAAATTCTTCATGAGCTAGTAGTAGGACTACACTCTACCAACTGAAGAATATTTTCCACTTCATCCACATCTTGTTGACCTTCACGTTCAGATGAAACATGAGCGCTGGGAAGTGTACCAATCTCACGCAGTGTTGAAAACCCTGGTAAACGCACTTCGATCCGGAATTCTGCTGTTCGGAAACCGTCGACAGTATTCTGCAACAGCAGCTGTTGCTTCAATCGCAAAAAGTAGACATACACCATATCTGCATATTCGGCGTGTGTGAAGGTGTGTGGCATTCTTAACATTGCTTCAAACACCAAACACTGTCACTCATAACAGTCAGCTGTCGATTGGCTTATGTTACATGCTTACATTACAGCTTAATGGTTCAAGTTATAGGGGAGGAAGAGCTGCGCGCGCATCAGATTCAAACAGCTGTATCTCCGTAACCATTCAGAATTAGACAAATGTTCATATGAACTTTTTTTTCTCACAATGACCGATACTATCACCTCCCGAAATATTGACATTTCCTGCTGAAACACCCTGTATATATATATATATATATACATATTTTATTTTATTTTATTTTATTTTATTTTACGAGGAGTGATCAAAAAGTATCGATAAATTTATTGCTACGGACAAATGAATGCAAATAAGAAATAACCATTTACATATGAGTCTTCCTGCTCTCTGGCGTCTGCAGTCTGAAACAAAATCTGCTACCATGAGTCAGTAGTTAGTTGGAGCCCTTAAAAGGAGGGTGTCTTTTGCAGTACGTATAAATATCTGAAATGGAACAACGCGCGTTCGGAGATGAACGAAATGATTAAAACAGCTTTTGGAAATGATGCTCTCAGTGTAGTTAATGCTTACAAATGGCACAAAAAGTTTAAAAATGGAGAAACATTTGCTCGTACCAGAAATCAAATCTGTTGGACATTTTCATCCGTACGAGAAGTGGAAGGGCGGCCACTGCGTTCCTTGTCTTCAAGCTGTTTCTCCATTTTTAAACTTTTTGTGCCATTTGTAAACGTTAGCTACACCGAGAGCATCATTTCCAAAAGCTGTTTTAATAATTTCGTTCGTCTCCGAACGCGCGTTCCATTTCAGAGATTTATACGTACTGCAAAAACACACCTTTTTAAGCACTCCAACCAACTACTGACTCATGGTAGCAGATTTTGCTTCAGACTGCAGACGCCAGAGGGCAGGAAGACTTGTTTATGTAAACGGTTATTTCTTGCATTCATTTGTCCGTAGCAATAAAATTATCGATAGCTTTTGATCACAACTCGTGTGTGTATATATATATATATATATATACAGGGTGGCCCCAAAAAAATGGCACCAATTTTGAGAAGTGATATCTCAATAACCATTGCAGCTAGGGACTTAAAAAACAACCAAATGAAGATAATTCTTTTCTCTTTAAATACTTATTCTATGGCTTGATGGTTATAAGCCCATATAATGCCCAAAATTGGCTTCCAAAAAAAATATACAAAAAAGTTGCGCATTTATATTTATTCCTTGATCCTAATTTTAAATGAAATTTTTCTATTCCAGACCCCTCAAGATGGGATTGAGAGAATCTGATAAGAACATTATACAAGCACTACGTGAAGAAAAAGGATATTCATTAAACAGAATCCTTTACGAATTTCCAAATAGAAATTGGAAAAAAAGAACTGTGGCACATTTTTTACAAAAACTTAAAGAAACCGGCAGCAGTCAACGGCGTCCGGGAAGTGGTCGACCAAAAAGTATTAGAACGCCAGAAAACATTGAAAAAGTAAATGAAATGGTTTTAAGTCAAGAGGAACAACCGGGAACAAGTAAAAGTGAACGTGAAGTTGCGAAAGAAACCGGGATTTCACGTTCATCAGTACAGCGAATAATTCGAAAAGATCTTGGGTTGAAAACATTTAAGAGGGTGAAGGTTACTGCTTTATCGGAGCCTGTGAAAGAAAGACGTTTCCATCGATGTAAAAATCTATTGCGAAGATTTCGGTCAAATGAGTCTGTGAAAAAAATTTGGTTTTCTGATGAGAAACGATTTACGGTCGAAACACCACGAAATACCCAAAATGATCGGGTTCGTGCAGCAGTGGCGACAAAAACTCATGTTGACCCAAAACGACTTTTGCGTGAAAAAAAACACTTTTCAGATTCGATAATGGTTTCCCTTGCAGCGTCATCTGAGAACAAAACATCCATCATTTTTATTCAGCGAGGCGTTAAAATTAACTCAATTTACTACTGTAATGACATTTTGTCTCCAATGTTGTCAGAGATCAAGGAGACGAGCACTGATTTTGTGTTCATGCAAGATGGAGCCCCATCTCATACAGCCAAGGAAACAATAACATTTCTCAATAATAATTGTCCTGGTTTTATCGAACCAAATAATTGGCCACCATGCAGCCCAGATCTAAACCCCATTGACTACTTTGTGTGGTCTGCCTTAGAGAGAGAAGTCTACCATGGTCAGAAAATCCGTGATGTGAACCATCTTCGTGAACGAATTCAGGCTGCATGGGAAAATCTCTCACAAGTGACGATCTCAAAGGCAATTTCAAAATGGAGGGCGAGATTACAGGCTGTGGTTGACCATAATGGAGGGCAGATTGAGCCATTTATTGAAAATTAAGTTTAACTTAAAACCACAGAACTTCGTTTAAAGACCGTAAATTAGAAGATAATTAATTAGAAAAAATAAAAGGAATAAATATAAATGCGCAACTTTTTTTTGTATATTTTTCTTATAAGCCAATTTTTGGCATTACATGGGTTTATAACCATCAAGCTATTGAATAAGTATTTAAAGAGAAAAGAATTATCTTTCATTTGGTTGTTTTTTAAAATCCCTAACTGCAATGGTTATTGAGATATCACTTCTGAAAATTGGTGCCATTTTTTTGGGCCACCCTGTATATATATATATATATATATATATATATATATATATATATATATATATATATATATATATATATACACAGGGGTTGGACAAAATAATATGAACACCTTGATAAATGGCGGTTTTTATTCTTAATATGGAGTTGGCTCCTTTAGCGGCAATAACAGCTGCAATGCGTCGGGGAATTGATTCATACAGCTTTTGGACAGTGGCTAGAGGAATCCTGAGCCATTCTTCGAGCAAACCCTGCTCCAGTTCCTCCAAAGACGCCGGCGGTGGGAATCGGCTTCTGACCTGCTGTTCCAACTGACACCACAGATGCTCGATAATGTTAAGATCCGGGGATTGTGGAGGCCAATCCAAGCGTTCTACTTCACTAACATGCTCTTCAAACCAGTTTTTAACGACCCCAGCGGTGTGGATTGGTGCATTATAATCCTGGAAGACGGCGCCGCCATTGGGAAACCGTTTGGACCATGGGATGGACCTGGTCAGCCAATATTGACAGATAGACCTGGGCGTTAACCCTACCATGCAGTACTACAGCTGGGCCAAGAGTATTCCACGATATTGCTGCCCAAACCATCACAGATCCGCCTCCATGCTTAACGGTTGGGGTCAGGCAGTCGGGGTCAGGCAGTCGGGGTCATAAGCATCTTTAGGCTGTCTCCAGACGTAAACTCGACCGGAACATGGAAATAGCGTAAAGAAGGATTCGTCGAAGTAGACTACATTCTTCCACCGGTCCATTGACCAATTCTTATGGTCATTACACCATTTTCTGCGCCGCTCAATGTTGATGTGCGAAAGGAAGGGTTTGGCAATTGCAGCCCTCCCATGGTATCCAGCTCCATGGAGCTCGCGACGTACAGTTCTGGTCGATACCGGGCTTGCAAGATGCTGGTTAAGCTCTGCAGTCACTTTTGGAGCTGTGGTCTTATGGTTCTTTGTCACAATGCGCTTTAGCACCCGGCGGTCTCGATCACACAGCTTCTTCTTGCGTCCACTATTGCATTTGTTGGTGCTTGTCTTTCCATGGTTTTGGTATGCAGACATGACCATAGAGACAGTTCCTCTGGATACATTGAACATCTGAGCGGTTTTCGTCACCGATGCACCAGCCATCCGCGCTCCGACAATTTGCCCTCTTTGGAAGTCTGACAGGTCTTTCATAACTGCTAATTCATAATTCACTCAGATCTGTAAAAACAACGTGAGGGTTATAACGACGTATACACACTGTTACGCATTTAAATAGGTTTGCCAGTCATTTGACCCGTTTACTTTGTGTCTGAGCAGTCCGTAAAGATAACCTGTGAAATCGGCGGGTGTTCATATTATTTTGTCTAACCCCTGTGTGTATATATATATATATATATATATATATATATATATATATATATATTATATATATACACACACACACACATGTGTATGTATGTGTGTATATATATATATATTTATATACACATGTATGTATGTGTGTATATATATATAATCTTTTTTTTGAGTAGAGATAGGGCTTATAGGCTACATAAGTGCGATAAAGACAATTTGTGGTTACGAAACAACTACATATCTCTAATGCGTGAAGCGAAAAGTGTGATAAAAAAGTCCAAGCGCGAATTTAAAATCTCCATAGCTCGTGACGGTAAAGAAAACCCCAAGCGATTCTTTCAATAAGTCAACAATAGAAATCCAGTAAAAAGTATCTTGGGGCCGTTGAAAAATGTTAACGGAGATGAAGTTTCTGAAAACAAGGAAATGACTACCTTGCTAAACGAATTTTTTACGTCAGTTTTTACTATAAAAGATGTAACGAATATCCCTACGGTCATAGACATAATACCTTTTGATAATGGTAATATTTGGATAATATTGTGGTTAGTGAAGGGGCGGTAATGCGCTATATTAATAAACTGAAAACGCGTAAATCACCGGGGCCGGATTCCATATATCCCATACAACTAAAAGAATTAAAAGATAGCATTGTTGTGCCGTTAACAAAGATTTTTAATGCGTCTATTTCTGAGGGTTGCGTACCAGATAATTTCAAGTTAGCAAACGTAACACCTATCTTTAAGAAAGGCGATAAAGGTGCGGCGGGAAATTATAAGCCAATCAGTTTAACGTTTGCTGTAGGTAAGCTACTGGAATTAATAATTAGGGATCGTATAGTCGAACACTTAGAATTACATAAACTAGTTAGAAATACTCAGCACGGTTTTAGGCGAAACAAATCTTGTTTAACTAATCTTTTAGAATTTTTTTCAAAGCGTGGTTGACGTTTACGATAGTCATCGGGCGGCTGATGTAGTGTATTTAGATTTTCAAAAAGCGTTTTTGTTGTACCACACAAAAGACTCATTGAAAAAACTAAGGCTCATGGAATCAGGGGTGTAGTAATAAATTGGATAGAAAAGTGGTTGCGAGGTAGGAAACAGAGGGTGGTCGTTGATGGAGCGGAGTCGTGTTGGGCTAATGTAGCGAGTGGCGTTCCTCAGGGTTCTGTATTGGGCCCCTTGCATTTTCTTATATATATTAACGATTTAGATATCGGCCTAGTCAGTACAGTTTCAAAGTTTGCGGATGACACGAAGCTGGGTGGTAGGGCGATTAATGACGAAGATAGAGGT
Organism: Bathynomus jamesi; assembly: GCA_023014485.1. NCBI lineage: Eukaryota > Metazoa > Arthropoda > Malacostraca > Isopoda > Cirolanidae > Bathynomus > Bathynomus jamesi. The sequence continues at coordinate 62,650 of JAJOZX010012070.1, read as the reverse complement.
AAAATCCAGGAAGATCTGAATAAAATCGTTGATTGGTCAGTCACATGGCAAATGAGATTTAACGTCGATAAGTGCAAAATTTTGCATATAGGTTTGCGTAACGGTAATTTTGCGTATAGTATGTCACGGAAAGAGTTGATAAGCGTAGAAAAGGAAAAAGATTTAGGAGTTAGTCACTGGTGATTTAAAAGTAGCGAAACAAAGTACAGCAGCGGCCAATAAGGCGAACAAAGTGTTAGGTTTTATAGCTCGGAATTTTGAGTACAAATCGCGCGATATTATAGTTCCTCTTTATAAATCATTAGTTAGACCCCATTTGGAGTACGCTGTCCAATTTTGGAATCGGCATATGCACAAAGATATAGACAAAATCGAAAGAGTTCAAAGACGAGCAACTAAGATGATTCCGTCGCTTAGGTCAAAGTCGTACGAGGATAGGCTTAAGGAGTTAAAATTCACTACACTCGAGACTCGGAGGCTAAGGGGTGATCTAATCCAGGTTTTCAAAATTATGAATGGGTTCGATAACGTAGATGGAGATAGCTTTTTCGAAATATCTCAATATAATAGGACTAGAAATAACGGGTGTAAGTTGACAAGTAGAAGGTTCGAGACAGCAGTTGCCAAAAACTTTTTTACGCATAGAATAGTAAATAGCTGGAATAGTTTGCCGGTAAAAGTAATTAGTAGCACGTCTATAAACATGTTTGTGTTGTGGGATATAAGGAGGCAGCATCTTGGGTTAGGGGATACTCTGTCCTTACACACCCCATTTAAAGAGATTCCTCTGCCGAGCGGTGCCCTCCATAGTAATGTGAGGTATTGAAAAACTCATGATCTTCACTTGCCCCACAAACACCTTGAAATGGGAGACCCAAAATGGGTGCACACACATTTTTACATTACTGTACATGTACAGTCTTTACAGCCACACCTACACTTTTCCTCCTAAGTATATATATTGTAATGTATATGGTTGTAAATTGTGACTTGGTCCGCAAGTGATATGGACCGTGACTTATTTTTGGTTGGCAAGGTACTTGTATTGATGGATACCGTAATGAAATTGACTGGATTTTTTGGATATGATATATTTGCATGTCGGTTATAAATAGATATAGAGTGTAACATATTTGTGGATTGTAGTCTATTATGACTTGATCGTCTGGATTCAGAGATTCTATCTTTAGTTTTAAATTGATAATTAATTAGTTTTAAATTGATAATTCATTAGTTTTAAATTTATAATTATTTAGTTTTGTAAAAAATTAGTCGTTGCCAATGTTCAGGCAGTTTTTACATAGTGGAGCCGCCTGGATGGGCCGAATTGGCCCCTAGTGTGCTCACTATAAAAATTTCTTATGTTCTTGTGGTTCGGAACCCACGTAAAATTGTAGGTCCCCTCCGCCACCACGGAGGACATGCACAATACACAATTACGAACACAGTTAGGTAGACCAGCCATGAGTGGATCCTAGGGTCTCTGTTGGTCTGAAACATTATAACATCGTCCATTCCACCTTCGATTTTCATTTCTCGTTCAATAAGAATTTCATCAAGGTTGCATGCCTCCAAACACTTTTTTCGCTCTGCAATCACCTTCAATCTACGACTCCGATATCGAAGCGCTGGCATATCGTTTATACATGACCTTTATTAATGTTGTACCTAATTTGTTGTGCGTTACGTGCGACTTAATAGAAATGTAAATTAAGTTATAGTTTCCATAACCTTGCACCTTGGAACTATAAAATATATATATATATATGCAATAAAATCGCAGAACACGTGATCATTTTAATAAGCAAAGAACCAAAGGAAAAGGAAACACGAAATCCGAGCGCTTTCGTGATATATTCACATCTTCAGGGACAAGAAAGAAATAGACAGAATTTACCAAGTAAATGAGTTAAATACACAAGCGGAAAAATTCCCCAATAGGCAACTCAATTTAGAAAACAATAAAACAATCTTAAAGATTTTTCCCAATAGATAACTTAATTTAAAGGCTACTAAATTATTGAATACATAAAAACTATATAAAGGAAATTAGACAATTAACATGTACACAAAAAAAAAATTATAACAGTTATTAGAAATAGTATTTAATTCAAACAGGCAATTAAGTGGAAAGAATCTAAGGAAACAAAAGACATGGTGCAATCGTCGTCACGTGCTCCTTCCAGAATATTCAGTTACCTATTGGGGAAGCGAAGAATTCCCCAATCGGCAACTCAATCTAAAAACAATCTAAAAATTTTTACCGATAGATAACCTGTTCAAAAGTCTACTAAACTATCAAGTACATAAAGACTATATAAAAGAAATAATACAATTAAAATGTACACACAAAAAAAAGTTAACAATTATTAAAATAATATTTATTTAATTACAGCAAGCAATTAAGTGGCAAGAATGCGGTCAAAATAATACACCACCTTTTTAACAATGTACGAGTCTAATTTATAAAGCCCAGGGCTAATATTATGAACAAAATCAGCATTATTTTTTATCACACTCGATTCAAGTATATTTCTACTAACAAAAACTTAATTTGGAGGCATTTTTCCAGTCAATGGGATGATTAGTATCTCTTACATGAATGAAAATGGCGTTAGATTCCTGACCGGTTCTTATACTCTATTTATGCTGCTTAATACGTAACTCAAGCGTCTTGCCAGTTTGACCAATGTAAAATTTATTGCATATTGTGCATGGAATTTTATATAAACAACCCTGTTCACTTAAAGGGGAGTTTTTAATCAATGAATTCTTAATTACATCTAAATTTTTGAGCGCGGTATTTACGTTAAAAGTCCTTAGCAGTTTCGGCAGATCATGGAAATTTTCTTTAAATGGTAACGCTGTCCAAACGGCTTGTATCCATCCTTAATCCTCTCCTGGGCACAATTTCGCAATCTCACACAAATAATAATGTAGACCTTGTAGAAAAATTAAATAGTATTAGTGTCAATTACAATTTTAGATTGGTAAGCTTTGATGTTACCTCGGATCAAGTAAAGATAAGCACCCCCAGCCTTCTTTAATTAGCCTTATAAGGCTAACTAACGAAAATATCACGACCTAACCTAACCACTCGTTAAGTCAACTGTACGCCCTTGACGATTGGTTAGGTTAGGTCGTGATATTTTCGTTAGTTAGCCTTATAAGGCTAATTAAAGAAGGCTGGGGGTGCTTATCTTTACTTGATCCCATTACCTCTTTATTTACAGGATTCCCGGTGGATGATCTATTAGTTTTTCTTTCGGAAGAATTGGTTAAGCATAATTTGCCATTACCTGTGACTACCATTATAGAATTAATTAAGCTGTGCATAGTAGACTCGAAATTTGTGTTTAATAATGAATATTTTAGGCAGAAATTTGGTATGGCTATGGGAAACCCCCCTCTCTCCCATTTTAAGTAACTTATATATGGAGTTTTTTGAAAGTAAATTATTAAGGAAGATTTTGCCAAATTACGTTCTGTGGTTTAGATAATTGAGGGGTCCCGCGTCTTAAGGTAACTAAGCGCCAAAATTTAAATTCGCCAGAAATCGCCTCCAAAGTTCAGCAATAGTAGTAGTTGGAGTAGGAGTAGAGTAGTGGTAGTTTCATAAGGTTTTCAACCATACTTCTAGTGTCGTAAGGTCATTATAACCCAAACCACGCGATAGAGGAAGGGTGAAAATCGTGATATCCATCAAAAACACGTTTTTACCTGTGGTGGCGGCGGCTTAGGTACCTTAAAACGCGCGACCCCTCATATGTAGATGATCTTTGTCTTTGGCCAGAAACTTTAAATCTCAATGAATTCTTACCCAAGCTTAATAATTTAACTCCCTCTATCAATTTTACAGTTGAAATAGAAAAAGACTCATCGATCCCATTTTTAGATGTTTTAATATATAGGTCTGGAAAAAAAGTTTAAGTACAATATTTACAGAAAACCCACTAATAATTGTTCCTATATACAGTGTGTCCGTAAAGTCATGGTGGGATTTTAAATAACTATATTATTGCAACGAAACATGATAATGAGATGAAAAAAAGGCAAATTGAAGAACAACTCTAAAAGAATAACTTTATTTAACGTAGTTCGATATAGGCTCCTCTGGTAGCCCTGCAGACATCTAGGCGGTGATTCAATTCCAGCCACACACGCCCAAGAACATCAGGAGTGACGGATGCGATAGCTTCCGTGATTCGCTCGTGCGAGTGATGAATATCCCTAATGGGTACACTGTACACGCTTTGCTTGACGTAACCCCACAAATAAAAGTCCAAAGGTGTCAGGTCCGGAGAGCGTGGAGGCCATGGCTTCCATCCTCCTCTTCCTATCCATCTCTGTGGAAATTTTTCATTAAGGAATTCTCGAACAACGTTGGCATAGTGCGGAGGAGCACCATCTTGCTGAAAGATGACATTATTGTCAATAAATTGGGGTACTGGAAAATGTTCCAACATAGCGAGGTAGTTGTGTGACGTCACAGTGGGTTCCGCGAAGAAAAATGGGCCAATCACTCGATCTCGTGCTAGAGCACACCACACATTAACTTTCGGGCTATTACGCTCATGTTCAACATAGGCATGTGGACAGCCTAGACTAACTACGAGATAAAGGTTAAGCTTAGCCTAGACTAACTACAAGATACAACTTTGAGAGTTCTTAAATTTGGCATTGTTTCATCTCATTATCATGTTTCGTTGCAATAATATAGCTATTTAAAATCCCACCATGACTTTACGGACACACTGTACATTATTATTCGGCTCACCACATTAACGTAAACGAACCGTTTTTTCTACTTTGTTCCTAAGATGCTTACGAATTTGTAGCCCAGAGTTCATTGATGATGAAATTAGTAACATATATAAAATTGCGTTTGATTTAAAATATCCAAAGAACTGCATAGATAAATCTTTAAAAATGGCAAAGAAAACCTTCTACGTGGTAAAAGACAAGACTCCTTATACCACAAAAAACGTCTTAGCGTTACCATTTAAAGAAAATTTCCTTGAGATGCCGAAACTGCTGAGGACTTTTAACGTAAATACCGCGTTCAGAAATTTAGATGTAATTAAGAATGCATTGATTAAAAACTCCCCTTTAAGTGAACAGGGTTGTTTATATAAAATTCCATGCACAATATGTAATAAATTTTACATTGGTCAAACTGGCAAGACGCTTGAGTTACGCATTAAGCAGCATAAATAGAGTATAAGAACCGGTCAGGAATCTAACGCCATTTTCATTCATGTAAGAGATACTAATCATCCTATTGACTGGAAAAATGCCTCCAAATTAAGTTTTAGTAAATCTATTGTTAGTAGAAATATACTTGAATCGAGTGTGATAAAAAATAATGCTGATTTTGTTCATAATTTTAGCCCTGGGCTTTATATATTAGACTCGTACATTGTTAAAAAGGTGGTGTATTATTTGGACCGCATTCTTGCCACTTAATTGCTTGCTTTAATTAAATAAATATTATTTTAATAATTGTTAACTTTTTTTTATGTGTACATTTTAATTGTATTATTTCTTTTATATAGTCTTTATGTACTTGATAGTTTAGTAGACTTTTGAACAGGTTATCTATCGGTAAAATTTTTTAGATTGTTTTTAGATTGAGTTGCCGATTGGGGAATTCTTCGCTTCCCCAATAGGTAACGGAATATTTTGGAAGGAGCGCGTCACGACGATTGCACCATGTCTTTTGTTTCCTTAGATTCTTTCCACTTAATTGCCTGTTTTAATTAAATACTATTTCTAATAACTGTTAATTTTTTTTTGTGTACATGTTAATTGTCTGATTTCCTTTATATAGTTTTTATGCATTCAATAATTTAGTAGCCTTTAGATTAAGTTATCTATTGGGAAAAAATCTTTAGATTGTTTTATTGTTTTTTAAATTCCAAGAGAATATTCCCATCAATGCTAAAAACCTGTTGTATAACCCCTTCTTAAAGGGGGTGATCCTACACTACAACAAATTACAGGCCGGTGTGTTCATTATCTGTGTTCAGCAAAGTTTTTGAAAAAATTGTAAAAAGTAGAATGCAGCGATATTTAGAATCCTACAATTTATCTCCAAATCAATATGGCTTCCGTAATAATAAAACAACGGAAATGTCTATTTTAAATCTTATGGAAAATGTAAATATAGCTAAGGAGAACAAAGACAATAATATCAATATTTATGGATTTGAGTAAGGCGTTTGATGTAATAGACCATAATATTCTACTTAATAAATCATATTGTTACGGCTTTAGAGGAGAAATCAGTGATTGGTTTAAAAGTTATTTGTCCAATAGATATCATTTTGTATCAGTAAATAAGGTTTGCTCAACTAAAGCGCTTGTCAAACACGGTATGCCACAGGGCTCAGTTCTGGGTCCACTGTTATTTTTATTATATATAAATGATCTTCCACGTTCATCTGATATACTGAACTTCATAATGTTTGCAGATGATACAACTCTCTCTCTCTCTCTTGCAAAGATGTTAATACAGCTAAGAATATATTTCATTCAGAATTCATCAGTGTGATGAAATGGTTGACCACCAATAAACTCTTCCTAAATATCAGTAAAACAAATTTCATGATTTTTACTAATAAAAGAAATGTATATCTTGATGAACTTAATGTTAATGAAATCGCCATAAAGGAGTGTACTGTAACAAAATTTCTTGGTGTAATGCTAGATAAGAATTTGCAATGGAGTGATCATGTAAATTATATCGCGAAAAAGATTTCGAGGAGCGTTGCTATAATGTTTAAACTTAGAAATGTAGTCCTTAAACAAGTTTTATTGACTCTTTATCATACTCTTTATCATACTCTTGTTCTTCCTTATATAACATACTGCACCCTTGTTTGTGGAAACTCCGCTAACAACACATTAAATGGTATCTTTGTCATCCAAAAACGAGCAATAAGGTTATTATTTGATGGTGATTTCCTTGATCACTCTAGTGCATTATTTAAAGAGCTAAACCTACTAAAGCTCGACGATATAACCCAAACTGGCATATTTTATTTTTATTTACGAGTGTAAGAACAAAATCATTAATTTGCAATGGGTAAATAGATATTTTGTAACTCATCAAGAAATCCACTCGTATCAGACCAGAAATAGATCAAAGCTTGTTATACGTACCTCAATTTAGATCTTCATCTCAAAAACTACCCATTTTCATTGGATTGAAACTATGGAATGACTTGCATGCCGATATAAAAAATATTGTGAATGTAAATTTGTTTAAAACCAAGTTGAAATCCCGATTGATAATGGCATACTAACAAAAATCTAGGATTAATGTCCACTAATATTGTTTAATATTGTAATATATGTTTTAACTATTAATAATACTTATTTATTTATTTATTTATTTATTTATTATAATAATAATTAATAACAACTAGCTGCTTATTTTTAATAAGAGCCCAGTAAAGCCTAAAGCTTAAGGGCCAAATTAAATAAAATAAAAAATCGAGCTTCAAAATTGTTCATGTCATTGTAAATTGAAAAAATGTATATATTTTATTGTTATTAATAAAGGTTATTCTATTCTATTCTATCCTACAATTGAGTTGCCTATTGGGAATTTTTTCGCTTGTGTATTTAACTCATTTACTTGGTAAATTCTGTCTTTCTTTCTTGTCCCTGAAGATGTGAATATATCACGAAAGCGCTCGGATTTCGTGTTTCCTTTTCCTTTCCCTGTGGTTCTTCGCTTAAATATATATACTTTCATAGTTTCACCTGGTATTCGCTTCATTTTGAATGCATTTTCATTGGAGTTCCTAAAGTTAGGTGATGAATCATATCCGTTGCAGGAAATTAAAGTTTTAAAAATATAAATTTTCACTGTTCCTAAATTAGATAAACGTGTTTCCATTTTGCAACTTTTGAGCGACTTTGAATAAACTTTGGTATTTAACATTAATTAAGTGAAAATTTAAATAAATTTGCAGTTATGAAGTCGAAGGTTGTTATTTATGAGATTTCTTTACCGTTGTCACATCAATCGTCGCTCGCGCGTTTTGTTGAAAGTTTGGTTCTTGATGTGGAATGGGCTTATATTCAATGCAACGGATGCTACGATGGTGTTAAATGTTTTAACTTGTGGATCTAACAATCCGGTAAACAATCCGGTTTTTCGGATCACCTGAAGATCAGGGTCCCCAGCCTTCTCTAGTTAGTTTTATAAGGCTAACTAACGAAAATATCACGACCTAATCAATCAGGTCAACTGTACGCCCTTAACGATTGGTCAGCTTAGGTCGTGATATTTTCGTTAGTTAGCCTTATAAAGCTAATTAAAGAAGGCTGGGGGTCATGATCTTCAGGTGGTCCGTTTTTTCTTATGCAGATGGCACTCTAAAGGCTAAAGGTTTATGTAATTTGTGTTCTTTAGAACGGAAATGATAACTTAAAGTTGCAGGGTAGTGTTTGCTGAAAAAGTGGGGTTACAGATATTTCGTCTACGGAACCTTCTACCGATACATGGGCTATGTCGTAGCCAAGTAACACCGCTTCCCGTTGATCAGCGAAGTTAAGCGACATTGGGTCTGGGTAGTAGTTGGATGGGAGACCGTCCTCCGCGTCCAGATTATGTAGCGACCCGTGGTTCGGATCCCGCGTTAAAGCCGTAGGTCCCCTCCGTCATATGACCTTAGATGTTGCGAAGGAGGTTAAACAACCCCAATCATTATATATTATCTACCGATACATTAATAAACTAACGAAATGTATGCCAACGTTTCTCAAAATTTTTATCGAACGTCCCCTTCAAACTCGAGTGAATACTTCACGCCGCTCCCCACTTATTTCATCCGCAACCGATATTCAGTAAGTTAATTTATTGATACCATAATCAGTGTGAGGTTGCATTAAAAGCGAAAGTTTCATTTACTAACGTGCTATAGAAAGTACATGGCACGTTTCTACATATCATATCCGGTGAAGCGATAGTGAATAAAATTAGTGATAACATCTAAATTTTTATTTTTTTACTTTTCCTCGCTAGCCGTCTCGCCTCCCCCTTCAGTAGGTCTTACGCGCCCCACAGTTAAGGAAATACCGACCTATGCTAACTTAACCTAAAGTAATTTAGTCTAGTCCTAAACGAGATGAAATGTGGTTGATGAAAAAAATAATAAAAAAGCCCTGAAATTACTAACGATTTTTTTTTCTTTTTTAAAGATTTTTTCTGAAAATTTAGCGTGCTTTTTTTTTCTTCACGTGTACCATCACTACGGATTCAAATTTGTAAAATAAATGAATGAATGAATAATTAGAAAGGAAGAGAATAAAATTAGAAGAAATACGAGTGTGCGCGCGCGTAGGCAACTGGGCATAAGCGTAGAGTTTGTGATAATTTACGGATGTAGTGGGGTAATTTTTCTGAGGTTACGCGTTTGATACGTTGAAATATTAAAAAAATTATATAAAAATCTAGAAATGCGTTTGTCCTGATTGTGTTGGGTCACTTTTGGAGAATCACTCTTTGGCTGATGAGGTTTTTCATAATTTCGTAATCGCATAAAGCGCCTAATCCAATCTTCCCCTATAAGGGGTTTCGAAGAAGGAATGAGGCAGTATTGTAGCAGCATTATGCCTAACTGGATTTTCTCATTAAGGACTCGAAAGACAACGGAGCAATAATTGCCTTTGAAATTTAAATGGGCAAAAAATGATTAGCTCAATTGTTCTCCCTAAATCCATCCTTTCTTTTTTTCTTTCTTTCCAATCTTCCTCGGCTCTCGAATTGAGATGTTCAACTTTTGCTCTCTTTAATGAGATTCTTCTTTGGATTGAGAATTTTTGTTCAATAAAGTTAAGTTATTGTACGCGTCATTTGAATTTAATTTGTTATACTCAACGATTTCGTTTGAAATAGGTTGCGTTTATTCCAGTTTAATTGCTTTATTTATTTCAATGTATAAGGCGTTAAGGTTAATGTAGGTTTTATATTGGTTCGTTAATTACTTTATATAAGGCATCCTGTAATCATGATAAATGGGTTTGAGGTAAAATCTACCTCTAATTATTATTATTATTAAATAAATTACAGATGTCGCGATCCTCGAGGACGTCCTAACACTGCTTACCGTAATGTCACCGAGTTTAATCGACGTTTGGTCTATTCATTAGTTGAGTGGGTGACGACTGACGACCATCCTCTCGCGTTCAAATGTAGCCACCCGTAGATGATTCATATACTGAGTAGAGGTGTAGATTCCTCAGTTACACTACTTTTGACGTGACGGAACAGATTAATTTACTCCAAGCATCATTATTGCGATCCTCAAATCATTTTGAGTCAATTAATAAAGGGAGTATTTGCGCTCGAAGCAGATAAATTTGGTCTTTTTTTTTTAATTTAAGTTGATAATTTGCCAAACAAACACCGTGAATCATGAGCCCAAAATCTGCTTGGCTTGATGTAATTCCTTGTAACAGATTTTTCTTTTTGATATCTGATCATCAGTAAGGGAATTTTTCTTATTTCTCATCGAAATATGATGATGATGATGATGATTATGAAAGTAATGTTTCATATGTTCGGCAATGCTGTAGCTGGTTTGCTTCTCTTCGTCTCATATGTTTCGCTTTGGTTATAAATTACTTAATTACACTAAAACTATATAATTATAAATTATTCATAATTGATAATGCAGACTTATTACGAAGGTTAACTCCATAACTTGTAATTTTTGCCTCTTTGCACTTTCTTGGAATTTATGGATAGGTAACTCAGACGTTAGCATATATAAAAGGCATTTACCGATTGTACTCGTACGTTAAGGACTTTATAAAAAAAATTGCGAAAGAATCTTTCCTTGAATGAATACCTTATTTTATATTTTTCCTAAGGATGACGCATAATACGTCGGGAAACAGCTTGTACGGTCAATCCAAAAAGTTCTGCTTGTGACAGTCTGCATTGTATAGCTATATTTATTCAGTGAGAAACAGTTTCACGGCAGGACTTTATTAACTGATTTTACTCGATGGTATAATATTTATATGGTCATCCCCTTCGGATTTATTTTCATTGTTTATATTTCCGTTATGGAAAATTGGTATGTTTGGACGGCAATAATAATAATAACCCTTTAACGGGTTGAAACAATTGAATTAGTGGAATCCTTTTTTGGTTTCCCTCGCGCTCTCTCCTTTTAAATGAAAGTTTTCTCCCCCTTGCGTGTTTTTGGAGGTTGGGGAAGATTTCGGGCAGATTAATGACTTTCCCAGAGTTATCATTCTCTTGCTTTTTAAGGCTTTATAATAACGCGTAAATGATGGAGAAAGAGCCAACGATGACTCCAAGTAAGAGCGAGGGGAAAGGGGGAGGAGATTAATTAACGGTGTTTTCTGCACTGAGTTTAAGGGAGTTGGAAGACAAATGCTTGAATTAAGGGAGTCCTCCTTTTATGTTATCACACACACACACACACACACACACACACACACACACACAGTTACGTCCGTTCCTTTTCGGTGCTATATTTTGTCACTTTCCTCCCACACGAAAAATAGCTACTACTTTCATTTTTTTTTTGTTCAATTTGTTAGGTTAACCTAACCTAAAACAAAAAACTGTGTGTGTAAAATTCTGTGGTAGCATGAAGTAACAGTAATTTTATTGTTTTTTTAATTAAAATCCTAACGCGAGTAACATTCGAAAAAAACATTGTATGCGATAAACTTTCCAACGGAACCCCTCCCTACCGTAATGCAAGCTGAAGTGATTAAAAAAGAAAAAGAAGACCACTTATAGGAGCAAATTTAACTTCCAACGCCAAGGCCCGATCAGCTGAAAACCCGAATTTCGGAGCCAATCAGACAAGGCTTTGGTCCAGTGACATGGCGCTCCGTCTTGTTGGAAAAACCCAAATATCCTGCAGAAGTAGTTGCCGCTGTTTATGGAGATGCGCCACACAACGTTTTTCCAACAAGACAAGAGTGCCATGTCATCGCATCGAAATAGTGTCTGATTGGCTCCCAAATTCGGGTTTTCAGCTGATCGGGCTTTGGCCGGGAAACTCGCCCGATTTAAACCCGATAGAGAACTGCTGGCACCGTCAAAGAAAAAGTTACCTGTCACAATCCAACATCATTGAATGATTTGCTTGAAGCCATAAAGAAGGTGTGGGCGCAGGAAATTACGCCCCGGAGTATTGCGAAATACTGGTAAATTCCATGCCACGACGTATCGCCGAAGTGCTGAAAAAAAGGGGTAAATTTACAAAATACCGAGTAGTTTCTAAATACATCTTTTCTACCATTTACAGTAATTTTGGAATTTTACTTTTACGTTAAACAATTTTTTTTTTAAATTGATGGGATGATGCGTGACTTATGCCCACCACTGTATACAGGGTGTTTCAGGAGGAAAGGTCAATACTTCGGGAGTGATAGTATCGGTCATTGTGAGAAAAAAAGTTCATATGAACATGTCTAAAATTCTGAATGGTTATTGAGATAGAGCTGTTTGAATCTGATGCGCGCGCGCAGCTCTTCCTTCCCCCGCGGTGGTCCCATTCAATGGCCACCAAGGTCTCCAGACCTCTCTCCGTTAGATTATTGTTTGTGGGGGTGGATGAAAAGAAAGGTGGATACACGAGACGAATTGCTCGCGCGCATTTAGGATGCTGCTGCCCGCATGCTTTTGTATTTGTAGATTCAAAGAGTAATATCTCCGTAACCATTCAGAATTAGACACATGTTCATATGAACTTTTTTTCTCACAATGACCGATACTATCACCTCCCGAAGTATTGACCTTTCCTCCTGAAACACGCTGTATATATGTGATGAATTTCACACTTAAACCCGTGAAATGAATGAATGATGCAAACCCACGAGGAAAAAGAAAAAATGATTCCATGGGCTTGTGTATTTAGCAATACACCTCGTTTGGGAATGACGAGGTGTATTGCTGAATACACGAAAAGTCTTGCAATCATTTTTTTCTTTTTCCTTGCGGGTATATATATATATATATATATAAAGAACGACGCTTGTATAGAAAAACGCTCCGCATAAGATGAGGGAGAACGAACAAATGAAAAATGAGGTAACCACCCGGGAATCGAACCCGGGATCTTCCGATTGCCGGTCAGATATGCTATCCACTACACCATGGGCCTCGATTGATCAGAAGTCGTAATTCTCCTACATACGAGCAGAAACCAATGCCCTGAGGGGGCACCTCCCGCACATATATACATTTTAACTGCAAACAACACGTAGTATAATTAATGTAAAGAACGACGCTTGTATAGAAGAACGTTCCGCACAAGATGAGGAGGGAGAACGAACAAATGAAAAATGAGGTAACCACCCAGGAATCGAACCCGGGATCTTCCGATTGCCGGTCAGATATGCTCTCCACTACACCATGGGCCTCGATTGATCAGAAGTCGTAATTCTCCTACATACGAGCAGAAACCAATGCCCTGAGGGGGCACCTCCCGCATGCCGCACATATATACATTTTAACCGCAAACAACACACAGTATAATTAATGTAAAGAACGACGCTTGTATTTGTTCGTTCTCCCTCCTCATCTTGTGCGGAACGTTCTTCTATACAAGCGTCGTTCTTTCTTTATATATATATATATATATATATATATATATATATATATATATAATATATATATATATATATATATATATATAGCTTTCATGAAAACTGATGTAATATACACAGACTTTGCCAAAGCGCTCGACAAGTTTGACCATGGAATCATAATACATGAACTGAAATATATAGGAATAACAGGAAAAGTAGGGAAATGGATATATAATTTCCTTAGTGAGCGGAGGCAAGTCATTACAGTTCAAGGAATATCTTCATCAGAATCAGAGGTCCTCAGCTCAGTACCACAAGGAACAGTATTAGCTCCATTATTCTTCATAATCATGCTAACTGACATAGATGAGGACGTTACCAGAGACATGTTTGTGCCGATGACACAAAAATCAGTAGAAAAATAAGAAACCCAGATGATATAGGATCTCTACAAACAGACATGAACAGAGTCTACAAGTGGTCGGAAGACAACAATACGAAATTTAACAGAGAAATTTCAACTGTTAAGGTACGGAAAAAGGGAGGACCTAAAATCCATAGAATACTATACCCCAAATGGACAGTAAATTCGGAAAAAATTTTAAAGCAAAAGATTTAGGAGTTGTAATGACTGATGATGCTAAATTTGAAACACAACATAGGATAGCAGTAAACAGAGCAAAGAGAATAACTGGGCAGAAACTGAGAACCGATAAATGAAGGGATAGGAATATAATGATTCTTCTATTGAAAACACTGATCATACCGAAGTTGGAATACTGCTCGGTTCTCGCATCCCCATATAAAAAAGACGACGTTAGTCAGCTAAAAGGGATTCAAAAAAGCTTCACAGCCAAGATTAGTGGATGCAAAGAACTAATTTACTGGGAAAGGTTACGTGAATTAAACCTATATTCACTGGAAAGAAGGAGAGAGAGAGAGACCATTATTTACACTTGGAAAATAATTGAGAAACGAGCCCCTAATCTTACTCTGAACCCTATAACCCCCCAAACAACATTGGAAAGTAGAAAAGGAAGACTGTGTCGTATTCCCAAATTAAAGGCTAGACAGGGAACATCCTCAACCCTGAAGGAAAATAGTTTTGTTGTATGAGGACCCAGACTGTTTAATCACCTACCCAAGGAACTAAGGAACACGAGTGGTGTTGCGGTGGACATCTTCAAAAGAAGATTAGACTCCTTGCTCAGAACAATTTCAGATGAGCCGGGCATACCTGGCTATGTGAGGTGGAGAGTACAAGAAACCAACTCCCTACTTCACCAGGCCAATTCGAGAGGAGGAGGACAAGCTTGACCTTTGTGAAATGAGGAATCGTTGCACAGAAAATTTGAAAGGTATAATGTATATGTATTATATATGTACTATTTTCAGCCATGCTTGCTCACACTTATATTCCTTCAGAGTTTATGAAAGTGTATGTGTCAAAAATAAGTATGGGGACATTCTATCCAGCTTGTTGCTGTGCCATGGGGGCAAGTTACCCCGAGGACTATAGTAGTTATGTTCAACAAAATAGAAGCATACACACACTTCTTTTTTGTTGAACATAACTACTATAGTCCTCGGAGTAACTTGCCCCCATGGCACGGCAACACGCTGGATAGAATGTCCTCATACTTATTTTTGCACAAAAAAAAGGACCACTGAATTACGCAAGTTAACGTTTTCAAAGCAGAGGTAAATTCATTTGGAATGTGAGCTGGTAGTTGGTTGTAGTGTCCTATGCAGTCAGCAGCATATCTAACTGAAGTCGCAACCTGCTGAAGGAAGTGTTTGGCGCAAGTGTTTATTCGTGTCGGTACTTTACTGAAGAAGTTTCTGGATTCCGTTATGTATTGTTACCGGTCCTTCTTTTCCTTTGTCATTATCGATTCAAAAAGCAATGCGGTGTTCACAGAACAATTTATCCAATCGGCCCATTAAAGGTCCATTAAAAGAAAACATTCAAGTCAAATATATTTACAAAAAACTATAATCTAAACTTAAATTAGCACCGAGACCACGCATTTAAGATATGTACAAGGCGTAGGTCCTGTCCCTACTTAAAGTAAACTATCACTTCACTTGTCTCAGTCGCAGTGGTGTCCCAAAACTGTTAATCTTAACTTTCGCCGTTGTAAATGATTTAGATGGGCAGGCAAGGATAGGCTTTGTTCCCAATCCTGCCTTGACTTCCAAATTGATGACGCTTAACCTCGGAACTGGGGCCACAAAACGTTCTGACCGTCACGTTCAGCTCCGGTAGACAGCCGTTCCAATTACCAGGAATTCAGTTTCACAGCCAAGCCTAAGCGCAGTTCCACATTCCAGATTTGAAGCCTATTGGAACAATGAGACAAATACTCCAAATATACACGTACAATTCGATATCTCAAGTTTTTACAATAAACAACTTCAACTATATCTTACCTCGTTTCGAGGCTTTATTACTTTCACTATAGGCAATGTTCAGACACTACTGTACCCTGTACAGTAATCACAATTATAAATTTTCAAATTATGTTTCATATTAAAAGAAAAACATCCTAAATATTAATCACAATTCAGCATAATTATTTATACATTAATACAAAAAATATACATTAACATGAAAATATATAAGAAAATTACCTGAAATGACCACAGATTTAATACCGACAATTCCAGCTTTTTAAATATCCAACTTTCTTGAAATTTCAGTAACTTGAATCTCCTGCTTCCAACCTTTATTGTTCAGCTCACAAGCATGAATCATCCCCAAACTTCCAAATGTTACTATCTTTCACCTCGTTTACTTTCAAATCATTCACACCAAGCTCCAGTCTCTCACTCCACCTATCGCTCACATTCAACTTTCACAATTACCCTACCATCAGTGCCATATTAAGGATTTTTGGGCCCTCGGGCCAAAATATTCTTGGGGTCCCTCAACAAGACAAATCTTCGAGTCATGTAAATTAATAAAACCATTTATTTCTAAATCAAATAATGCAAGTTTTACACAAATACCAAGCTGCTATAATTACACCAAACCAATTACACAACTATAAGTCCACTACTAATCTACCAAAGTTGGTCACAAAATCATCCACCACTAGTATACAAAAGTTTTTTGAGCTGCTTCATATCACTAAATTTTCCAATCACAAGCTCAGTATTTAAATTCTGCTAAATACTCTTTTCTATGCGTAACAGTGATAGACTTTGTAATTTCTTTTAGGTTAGCATTTGACAGTTAACATTTTTAATTATGCTCAAATGAGAAAAAGAACGCTCCGCAGTTGCATTTGACATCATCAAACAAATAAATGCGATAAGCAATAAAAGCATTTGGGAAAACAGCCCTCAATTTGTGAATTTCCTGTAGTACTCCTAATGGGTGAGTGTCGGCTAAAGCGTTTTGTTTGACAAACAGTACAAAATGCTGAAACTCAAAAGGGAAGCTGTCCTCAAAATCATTTGGGTAATGGACTAGCCAGATTTTTTGTTGCTTTTGATGCTTCTTCTGAAGTTAGTTGAGAGAGATTGTTGAGCATTCCAAATTTATCATTGATATCATTATAAACATCGGCCCCTAAAACAGCTGGGGCCTGGCCCCCTCTGGCCACCCCTTAATACGCCACTGCCTTCCATATCAAACTCACTCTTACAGCATGAAAACAGTGTGTGACGGTGATGGTTCGTTAACGAAGAAACGAAAAGCGATCAAATCAGCTGGTCCCTAATCGAGCTTCTGCTGTTGAAGCCGCCAGGCAATGATGCGAGGGCCCAGGGAAGGGCTGAGCCATGTATGGACAACAATTTTGACTGCGTGCCATCTGCTATCCTGAGGCAAGGAGACCACGTGTCGCCGCGCCATTGGGGCCAGGTACCCCGAGAACTATAGTAGTTAATTTGCCTGTTATGCGCAACGATTATTTTTAATCAACGCGTCTCTTCTCCAAGCTAGAAATGTATACTTGTACCACAATCAGTTTTTCTTTCACCATTGCCACTTTCAGTTTGTCTCACTGAATCGGTATAATTTCTAGGGATGAAACGGGTATCCGACTCGATCGGGTAATTGCTAAAAAATTGGATAGTAAAAACCTACGTACAGGGACTTTCTTTGCGACTCAAAGCAGTCGTGAAAAGCCGTCGAAAGTAGTGAAAATACTCCACATACTACACATCCATTTCTTGTTTATAATTTTTTTTTATTTATAAAACAAATGGCGTAAAATTGTGAAAAATTACCTGTATTTGCATTTTGCAGTGTGTAACATTCAGTATTATGCTTAAGTTTTTGTGTGTGCGTAGTACAATAAAGTATTATGTTCCAAAAATGGCTGTTGTTTTAATTTAATTTTAATGATAATGTTGCAAGACCCGATCAGGTATTACACTTCGGGTACCCGAACCCGATTACCCAGTAAAATAGCTACCGTTTCATCCCTAATAATTTCTCAGATTGCACTCGCTTTATCACTGTACGTACAGTTTAGGTATTACTTACCCTTCTTTAGTTTAAGTGCACTTTTGATCAGTAATAATTGCCCTTCAAAGTACAAATTCTCGTGGAGATTTCATTCAAAACATCGATGATGACAGTAAATTCCAATAACAGCCAAGATAAATTCAGACAATTTTGGTCCCAATTTATACCGTTTATACTACGAGGAAAATGTCTTTTGGTTTCAAAATTACATGACACGCATAACAAAGCGAATGCGATGGCCGGAATTTAAAGAAAAAAAAATTATTTAAGCAAGTATAGCAAAAATGCACACGGAATTAACACTGTACAGAAAGGAGCGTGTCAGCCTAAGGTATTTTTAAAGATTTCCCGCCCAGTCAAACTGCACGAGTTTTATCAAAGTTGTCTTGGGTGGAGCCAATCAAAACTGAATGTCTTGAAGGTGGGGTTTCCCCTCAAATTAACCATTCACCAACTAATCGGATAGCTACATTAATAGTGATTGGTTCCTTATAAGCCAGCAAAGATTTCGAACGAGAATAAAGTTTTACAGTCTTAAATCAGATGAGGAATTCTGTGGTTTGACAACATTTTATAACAAATTACTGAAAAATTACAGAATGACTCCTAAAATAGTAAATTAGCGATGGAGTTTCGACGACTGGGTCAGTAAAGTTATCACTTGGGTAAGGAAGGAACAACTTGTGTTATGTAAAAGTTCACGCGTTATGTGGTGGCCACATGAACTATGTGCAAGCCGCATGAAAAGAGGGTCCTTAAAAGTATTCAGAATTGACATAATAGAATAATGAATTTCCTTATGTTCGATCTATCAGGCGGACACAGGTATATTGTGGTTACCTCCAGCTTCTCAAAATTACTTGAGAAACTTGCTACGCCGACTAAATGATTATGGACGTCTCCTAATTAGTTTGGTTTTAAGAGGTCCCATTCAACTGACCTGTGTATTTATTAGGGATGTACCGACTAGTCTGTAAAAAGTCGGTAGTCGGTACAGTCGGCCTATTCAGCCGACTATTCGTAGTCGGCTTAGTTGCTAAATGTTTGCTCACTATCTAATTTATCATTATTATTATCAGTGTAAGTACAAAACATTAGAGGTGTACCGGAACCGGATTTTTGGCCGGAATATCTGGTCAACAAATTTTGGTTCCGACCGGAAGCCGGAACATCCTGCTGCCGGAACGTTTTGTGTTAGCTTTGGCCCTAATTAGTAGGTCTATAATTTTAAATAATATATGTTTTATTAATTTCTAAATTGGTACTTTAACTGCGTTTTCTGGCAATTTTTATATTTGGCGCTTAGATTGTTCTCGCACGTGCTGCCTCATTATTAAGCAATATATTATTTCATTTGTTTTATCACTTATGTTTTCTCTCTACAGATATAGATATTAAATATATTTCACTTACATACTGTATATATATTTTTCCTAAGCATAAGGCTGTTAGTCTATATTCTATAATACTGTATATTTTTAAAAAATGTGAAAAAGATAGCATTAAAGCTATTTGCACTCTGTCCTGAAGAGATATCAAGAGGACCTAGCAATAAAGGTAGCAAATATTATAGCACAACCCCGCTTTTTAAGCACCTACAAGGTAAACATCATAATGTTTATGATTTGGTACAAAAAGAGAAAATGAAGAAAGATGAACCAAATAAAAGACCCTCTGAAGAAGCTACGACTTCCTCAGCAACTACTGTACAGCAAAAAACTCAAAACCAACAATTTTTCAGGTGATAGAAAAAGAAAGTTTGGGATATAAATGACAAAAGAAGTAGAGAAATTCATAGTAAAATAGGAGAAATGGTTGCTGCTGATCAGCAACCATTTTCTTTAGTTGAGGATAAGAGATTTAAAAGATTGATAGAGCATTTGGCTCCACACTCCACAGTATAACCTACCTTCTAGAAGATATTTTAATGAGCAGGTTATTTCAGACATATATACTAGAGTAAAAAATAAAATACTTAATGAAATTAGCAATGCTGAATACTTATCTTTGACTGCAGACTGTAGTAATGTCTAATTAAGAATTAAAATGTTTGTTTATAAGAATTTAATAATGTTTGTTTAATAAAGATGATAATAATGTTAATAAGAAATGTAATTAAGTTAAATAATTGTTTGGTTATAAAAGGCTAGTTGGCAACAGCCCGAAATGGGTCTACGGTAGGGGTGCACCGGATATGATATTCGGCCGGATATTGCTAAATATCCGGTATCCGGCCGGATATAGGCCAAGACAAGAAAATTAACATCTGTATGAAAATCTGCCATAATATGATGACAACACATTACAAATAATATTTTATACAAAAAAAATGGAAAGCCCTCCAGGGCCCACCCCTAAACCAGTCCAGCAACACTTTTTATATTAAATCAACACCAGCCACTGGGGGTGCAAGCCAGCACAACTCAGTGCCGGTCTCAAGCCCGGATAAATGGTGAGGGATGGCGTCAGGAAGGGCATCCAGCCGTGAAAGATTTTGCCAAAACCAAGAATGATGAGCCAAATTCATATAGCCTCGGAAAATGCCAGGGCGTACCCCGTATGCGACGCGCAGGGGCCTCGCCTGACCCCCGCGAGAAATGGACGAGGGCTGCCGAGTCGAGGACGGGCTCGGGTAAAGAAGCTAGTCCGAGTGGTTAGAGTTGGGACGTTGAATGTAGGCTCTATGACTGGGAGAGAAAGGGAGGTGGCGGATTTGATGGAGAGACGGTGTGTGGGAGTATTGTGTGTGCAGGAGACGAGGTGGAGAGGAAATAAAGCAAGGGAGCTGGGAGGGGGATATAAGTTGCTTTATAGTGGAACGAATGAACAGGGTAGAAACGGTGTTGGTATAGTGCTGTCAGAAGTGCTGAAGGATAGCCTGGTGAGTGTGAGTAGAAGGAGCGATAGAGTTATGAGTGTTAAGCTGGGCCTTGACGAGATGACGGTGAACATCGTGAGTGCGTATGCCCCCCAAGCTGGCTGTGAAGGTGTAGAAAAGGAAGTGTTTTGGAATCAGTTGGATCAAGAACTTGGTGCGATACCAGAGGGGAAAAAGTGATCTTGGGTGGAGACCTGAATGGCCATGTGGGAAGAAGTAGAGAGGTGACTGAGAGGGTGCATGGTGGTTGGGGCGTGGGAGAGAGAAATGAAGAAGGGGAAAGGGTGGTGGATTTCGCGATGGCGTTTGATCTAGCGATAGTCAACACCTTCCAGAAAAAAGATAACCAGTTTGTGACCTATAGGAGCGGAGGAAGAGAAAGCCAGATAGACTTTCTAATGTGCAGGAGATCCCATTTGGAAGAAGTTAAGAACTGCAAAGTCATAAACGGGGAAAGCGTGGCGGCGCAACATAGAATCCTGGTGATGGATTGGTCGTTTAAGAGTGGTAGGAAAAGAAGGCAAGAACAGGTGACACGTAGGATAAAGTGGTGGGGACTGAAGAAAGAAGACCAGAAAAGGAAGTTTGAGGAGAAGGTTTTGGAAGAAGTAAGGTCGTTGGAGAGTACAAGAATGGTGGGAGGAGAACAGCCGGGTGATATTGAGAGTTGGTGAGGAAGTACTGGGCAAAACATCAGGTAGAAGACCCCCTGAAGATAAAGAGACGTGGTGGTGGAATGAAGAGGTTCAGGAGGTGATTAAAAGGAAGAAAGATGCTAAAAAGAAGTGGGACACATCTGGTAGACAAGAGGATAGAGAAAGCTATAGGCAGGCGAAGAAGGGAGTGGCAAGAACCAAGGCGCAGGCGATGGATGAAGTATATAAAGAGTTGGAGACACCGCCGGGAGAGAGAAAGATCCTTAGAATAGTGAAGGCTAGGGATAAGGCGAGTAAAGATTTTACTCAAATTAAACAGGTAAAGGATGGGCAGGGAGTGGTCTTAAAGGATCAGGATAAAATCATGGATAGATGGAAGAGTTATTTTGAACATCTGTTAAATGAGGAAAACCCAAGAGTTATTTTTGAAGATGGTGTCCCAAATCAAGGGTTAACTTCAGGAGTGAGTAGGGAGGAGGTGAAGGTGGCGTTGAAAGGAATGAAGAAGGGGAAGGCATTGGGACCGGATGGGATACCAGTGGAGGCGTGGAATTGTTTGGGAGATGAGGGCATAGATCTATTGTGGGATCTGATGCAGAAGATATATGAACAAGAGGAAATGCCGGAGGAGTGGGGGGATAGTACACTCGTACCTATCTACAAAGAGAAGGGGGACATCCAGGATTGTGGAAATTATAGGGGAATAAAGCTTATGTCACACACGATGAAGGTTTGGGAAAGGATTATAGAGAAAAGGTTAAGAGAAGAGAGAACCGTGGGGGAAGAGCAGTTGGGTTTTATGCCAGGTAGGGGAACAACTGATGCGATTTTTGCACTGAGGCAGTTGATGGAGAAACACCGGGAGCGACAAAAGGGACTGCACATGGTTTTCATCGACCTAGAGAAAGCATATGATAGAGTGCCACGCCAGGAGGTTTGGAGGTGTATGAGAGAGAAAGGTGTGCCGGAGAAGTACGTTAGGTTGGTGCAAAGTATGTATGAAGGAGCAAGGACCCAGGTTAGGAGTAGTGTAGTTGTAACGGAATGGTTCCCCGTGAGGGTTGGTCTACATCAGGGATCATCTTTGAGCCCGTACCTTTTTGTTTTGATTATGGATGTGTTGGCCCAGGGGATAAAAGATCAATCCCCTTGGTGTATGCTCTTTGCAGACGATATTGTTCTGTGCAGCAACAGGAGAGAAGTAGTAGAAAGAAAATTGAAGGAATGGAGGAGGACTTTTGAAGACAGAGGGTTGAAAATCAGCAGAAAGAAAACGGAGTACCCGAGGTTCTACGAAAATCAAGACTCAGAAATTAGTTTAGAGGGAGCGAGGTTAAAGAGAGTAAGTAAGTTTACGTACTTGGGATCGACAGTGGCTGAGGACGGTGAGCTGGACACAGAAATAACACACACAGTGCAATCTGGTTGGAAAAATTGGAAGAAAGTTTCAGGGGTGTTGTGTGACCGAAGAATAGGCGCAAGGGTTAAGGGAAAAGTGTATAAGACTGTGGTAAGACCGGCTATGATGTATGGGGCTGAGTCTTGGGCTATAAAGAAAGATCATGAGAAAAGACGATGTAACGGAGATGAGAATGCTGAGATGGATGTGCGGAGTGACAAGGTTGGATAGAGTAAGGAATAAAAGGATAAGGGGCACAACAAAGGTTGGAGAAATCTCGAGGAAGATACAAGAAAGTAGACTGAAATGGTATGGACATGTGATGAGAGGGGACGAAGATTATGTGGGTAAGAGAACGATGAATATGGAGGTGCATGGCAGGAGAAAGAGAGGCAGACCGAAGCGAAGGTGGATGGAGAAGGTGAGGGACGATTTGAGGGAGAAGGGTTTGTCGGAGGAAGAAGCCCAGGACCGGGCTGTGTGGAGGAGGCTGGTCAGAAACGCCGACCCCGCATAGAGGCCGGAACGGGCGAAGAGAAAGAAGAAGAATGCTGATGACAAGAATAAATAAAACATCTGTCCATCCTTAACGATTACAGTTTTATTAATATAATCAGATTTTTATAAAAACGTCTAGGCGTTAAATTTTTTAAAGAGTAAAATATTGCTAGACCCCTGCACTTGCTTTCCATTCTTTTTTCTCTTTTTTTTTCCTTTATTTTCAAAACAATACAAGCTTGACAAATGTAAAACAATACATTGAATACAATATAAAATGCCTGGAATGGAATCAATGAATGGAGGGCACTATTGTGTAGGTCAGATGCCGCCATTCAGCCTGGAGGTCTTCAGAATAAAAAAACTCAACAACAGTGATTTAGAACTTTTTTAAGTTGTGGTGCAGAAACAAGAGCATTTCTCCTCTTTTAGGCAATATTCGGGATCGCCTTGCTTCATAGATGTTTCCATATTCAGAAAACATTCCCTCTGAAAATACAGAGGATGCGGGTATGCAGAGAAGCTTTGAAACAATAGTTTTAAGGAGAGGAAATCGGTCCTCCTGCTTCCAAATTTGAACTGGACAGCGTTTCCTATCTACAAGAGGTTCAGATGCATATCGGTCTAATTCCCCTGCAATCAGTAGAACAGGAGCAGTCTTTTTTTCAACCTTTCTTCTCTTGTAACTTACTTCCCCATAAAACACGCTTCAAGAATGTCCTCTTCGTCTTTCCTCTTTCGCATAGAAGAACTGGAATTTGAGCTGCTTTCGCTTCCACTTTCATTACCTTCACTTTCATTTTCATTAGAATCATTACCACCTTCGTCATTTTCAATACTTATGACTACTTCAATCAGCCAGGATTTAGCCTGCTCTTTTCGATCTTGTTGAAAGAACGATAACTTATACCGCGGATCTATTGCAGTCGCAGTCACATAAGCCCTGTTTTTCATTATGTTCAAAGACTTCTCATCATTACTCTCCGACAAGAAACGCGCTCGAAGAGAAGTCAGGAGTTCTCTCTTTGTCGTTTGAACACCTTGGTCATCATGGCCAATCTTTGAAAAAAATCCTTGTGAAATACAAATGCTTGGGATTACGGAAGATAAAGTTTATTTTTCCGAACTCATTTCCTGAGTTAGTTGGAAGAATGGTTTTAATATTTTAAGGAGATTTCGTATCAGTGTCCACTCGAAGGATGTGATGGTAGGTAATTCACTACGATCAGCCAAATACAGTTGCACTGGAATTTTTAATTTATATAATCTTTCTAGCATCAAATATGCACTGCTCCAACGTGTTGGGACATCTTGAACCAATAGGAGAGGCTCAAGATTTTGCTGCACTTGAATGTGTTTGAAATTGTTACAGGCCAAAGAAGAATGATTAAAGTGAGTTGCAAGGCTGCGACATTTTGCAAGGATATCAATTACACTCCTCTGAACCATAATTGAGTCACTAATAACCAGTTGGAGTAAATGAATGCTGCAGTGTATTGAAGGTATTTCAGCCAGGTCACTACCAAGAGCCATATTACTAGCTCCATCCCTCACCAATAAATTCCTCTTATTTGCATCAAGATCCGAACTATCCCACATAGAGTGAAACTTTTCAGATATATTCTTGCCAGTATGCGACCCTGAGAAATGAGAGGCATGTAGCACAGCATAGTATCTTTCAAAATCTTTACCTATCCAGTGACCTGATAATGATATAAAACTTTTTTGAGAGGTTGTGCATGTCCATATATCTGAAGAAAAGCTGACATGTTTTACTTCTTCCAACTTCTGAGCAATTTTAGTCTTGAACTCATTATAAAGATGAGGAATTATGGTATCGGAGAAGTACCTTCTGCTCGGTAAGAGATATCTGGGTTGGAGGTAGGCCATTAGATCAATAAAACCATCATCTTCAACTAAAGTAAATGGCTGGTTGTCCAAAGCCATCATCATGCCAATTTTACAATGAATCATTACAGACCTGGAGTCATTGATGTCCCATATTTTTTTAGATGAAAAGCTTTCCTCTATTGAGATCTGCTTAGTGCTTACTCATTTGGTCCATTTTCTTTTCTTTCAGAGTACTACCAGTAGAAGTTAATATCTAGCCCGTATTCTATCTATGCCTATTTTCTTTGATTCAGTCGCAGCTATTCTTTTTTTGTCATTTTCGTTTTTGGCTTCAGCATACTCTTTTGGGTGATTAATCTTCAAATGATTATGAAGAGGTGTTGTGCTAAAAGACTTTTGGCCACCTTTCTCCGTCCCACGTTTGATAATCTTTTGGCAAATATTACACTTTGCAGTGATATCGCTAGGATCATTTATTGTATACAGTGACCACACAAAACTTGTCATGATTAATACTTAATAGTTTAATACAACACAAGAACCTGAAAGAGAACAAAACAATTAAACATTTGAATATACTTAAATTATTATTTATCTTATTTGGGGGGGGGGCGCTTGCCCCCAATGCAAAACAAAACATAGCAATATGAGTGTAAAAATAATACGGTACCTAATAGTATACAGTATATCCGGCCGGATATGAAAAATTCACATCCGGTGCACCCCCTAGAGCTTATTGAAGTTTTCAAAATCGTTAATAAAATCGATAACGTAAATTTTGACAAACTCTTCACTTTCGATAATAGCAATACTCGTAATAACGGATTTAAGTTGCGTGGCAGACGTTTCATTACTAACGTCGCTAAAAACTTTTTTACGTTTAAAAGTAATTGATAAATGGAATAATCTTCCCGCGTCCGTCGTGAACTCTACCAGCGTTAATATGTTTAAAAACCGTTTAGATGGGCATTTTAGAAATATTAACGTCATTTAAAATAATAGAACAAATAGCAACAGGAGCTCTGGGGGTGATGGTCGAAGATGAGTCTGTTGACGATTAATGCCAGCTTGTGATATGTCAGCAATAAAATAAAAAAAAAATTAGCCTAACACGAACGTAGATGTAGCTCGTAGCGTAAACTAACCCACTTTTTGTTATACTCTACCTACTTTTTTTTTTCTTATCCTCTCCTTACGTGCATATATGTAGTTTGCATGGTATGACAGAGTTTGAGTTAAGACTGTGTGTGCATGATTTCTAAGCGTTCTTATTTTCTTTTCATCTTTCACCCCTTTCCTATTCTCTCCGACTATTTTTCCGATTTGTCGGCAGTGGCCGGCGGATGATGATGGGAAGTCTTTCTTTCTCTCTCTCTGAATGAATGTTAACCCACGAATGATAGGTTTTGCTACTTTCTTAACCCTATTCTCCTCTTTTAACCCCCTACTCTTTCCTTTCTCTCGGGCTAAACTTAGAGTGGATCTTAGGGTTTTTGTTAGCCTTAGCTTAGAACTGTAGATCTGTTCAATCAGTCTTTCCTTCATGAAGCCGATTACATGCTGCTTTCCTCGATCCTGAGCTGTCAGCAGGTTCTCCACAACATCTGTGGGTGCAGTGTCTTTGGTTGCCAGTGAAACAAGTGGGATGTTAGTGGCGGCATCTGTATCTCTTGCTTCACTCACGTGAACTCTGAAGACGTCAAACTGCTTCAACTGCTGAACTAGCTTCATGACATCATGAGCGTCACGCCTAGTGCGAGAAGGCAGACTGTCAACCCGAGTGAAGGTGGCTTCCCCATCATCTTGAAGATTGAAGAGGCATCTTGTGTCTTGAGACATGCGTGACCGGTCTGACCATGTGATGCAGAACCTGTCTCTTGCTTGGTCATTCTTTGTGATGCCGATGATACCATTGTGCATCTTGCATGTACGATTTATCCATTCGGTTGCCTGATCAGCTGGAACTTGGTTGAAGCGCTTCGCCGTCCTCTTGACGACAAAGTTCATTACAGAACTCTGCGTGAACTTCTGGTGCTGACTTCTCAAGACCTCTCATATCAGCCAAGTAGACCGGCCCCCAACGTGTATAGTTTGTGTGGTCATAGATAGTTAGCCAAGGCAGCATTGCAGCAAAGGCTTCTATGTGGAGACTCCACATGCCATCTCTCTGAGCTCTGATGAAGGCCAGTAGGATCTCTACCATTTCCATGTAGGATGACCACAGCATGAAGTTGGGATTTTCAGAGTGCTGGTCATTGAATTCCTCCATGAGACTGGAATTTCTCATCTGTCAAAACGTCTGAGAAGTTGTCCACAGCATCGCGCATTTCATCTATGTCAGCTCTGTCTTTGAAAAGCGAAGCAAGGCAAGATGTTTGACGTTCTCATCTCCGTTGCCAGTTGCAGCCAGCCATGACTCAAACATCTGCCACTTGATGCGCCACAGTGCCTCATACGTCAGCTGGTGACTTCTCACAGCTCGGTAGTAGGCCTTGCCGTCCAGCATTGTCTCAGTAGTGTTAGCCGCGTACACACCTGCCTCTGTCCATAAGTCATTAAGTCCCACACTTTCCACGTGTTGACCAATGGCTTTCAGAAAGTTGAAGCAGATATGGAGGCCTCCCATGAGCAAGACCACATTGGCAAATTTCGAGTTTGCCCAGACTAGTTCCTTACCCCTGCTGTACAGAGGCTGATCAGCAGTGATGGTGGTGTACTTCTGGCTGACATACTCAGAAATGGCCATGAAGCGATTGATGACGGTGGTCATGGTGTCATTGTCATCTGCTGGTGCCTGCAGGATTGGCAACATCCCGGCGGTCGTTACTGGTGGATCCGCAGTGCTGACAGATTGAATGCTCCCCAGCTTGAAGCGGATATCGCTTCATCATGGATGCGTGACACCACCCAGGCCAAGTCCTTGGCACGTGCCCGGTCCTTCTCAGGTTCATGTGACAAGTCGTCTATGTCAGTGTCGTAGCCAGGAGATGGCGGCCTCTTGCCAGATGGGAGGGTAGCCTGGTCCAGCCTTTGGAACTCCTGTAGGTCATCAGGTTTGATAGATTTCGATCTCTTGTGCTTGCCACACTCTTGGCCATGACTCTGCTGTGGAGGGGGGCCTCTGCCATACCATCAGTTGAGTGCTGTGGAAGGTGTTCTTCCCGTCTAAGGTTGACTCCAAGACATCTATGTTGTCACAAGAGCAGTGAATCATTCTCTCGTTGACGATGGTGTCAGGGATGTAGACATCCATTCTCAGCATACCTCTCCAGGATGTTCTGAGAGATGGTGGTGTCTATCCTTCTCACAGTGTCGATACTAATAGTGTGATTTGCCGCGTAGAACAGATCTAGGAGTGCTTCTGAGCGGGTGGCTTGGTGCAGAGTAAGACCCAAGCCCACATGCTTTGGTGTCAACTTTCGTCGGTTGAAGACTGCTTAGACTATGCCCTGGGCAATGCGGCGCTAGGACAGTTTGCCTACGGACTGTTTGCCTACTGGACAGTTTGCCTACTGGACAGTTTGCCTACTGGACAGTTTGCCTACTGGACAGTTTGCCTACTGGACAGTTTGCCTACTGGACAGTTTGCCTACTGGACAGTTTGCCTACTGGACAGTTTGCCTACTGGACAGTTTGCCTACTGGACACCATGCCTACTGGACACCATGCCTACTGGACACCATGCCTACTGGACACCATGCCTACTGGACACCATGCCTATGGTATATTTATCCTTACCTTATTTAACTTATTTAACTTCAGATTCATGCAAAAGAATTAATTCAAAATTAAAATGTGTTGTTGCCCTTAATAGCATAAATGTCTGAAAATATATCAATTAAGAAAGGGAAACAGAAGTTTTCACATAATGGATATTTGTATGTGTTTGATAAATGTAGCAAGCGCGACCCTTCGTTACTTTTTTGGAGGTGCGAGCAAAAGAGTCAGTGTATTATAAGGTGTGTATATATAATATGGGTACTTTTCCGTTATCTGCCCCCTTGACGATTGGTTAGGTTAAGTCGTGATATTTTCGTTAAAACTAACGAAAATATCACGACTTAACCTACCAATCGTCAAGGGCGTACAGTTGACCTAACCGGGCAGTGACGTTTGGTTAGGTTAAGTTGTGATATTTTTGATAGTTTTAATGAAAATATCATGACTGAACCTAACCAATCGTCAATGGGGCAGATAACGGAAAAGTACCCATATTATATATACACCTTATAATACACTGACTCTTTTGCTCGCACCGCCAAAAAAGTAACGAAGGGTCGCGCTTGCTACATTTATCAAACACATACAATATCCATTATGTGAAAACTTCTGTTTCCCTTTCTTACTTGATATATTTTCAGACATTTATGCTATTAAGGGCAACAACACATTTTAATTTTGAATTAATTCTTTTGCATGAATCTGAAGTTAAATAAGTTAAATAAGTTAAATAAGGTAAGGATAAATATACCACATAGGCATGGTGTCCATAGGCATAATGTCCAATAGGCATAATGTCCAGTAGGCAAACTGTCCAGTAGGCAAACTGTCCGTAGGCAAACTGTCCAGTAGGCAAACTGTCCAGTAGGCAAACTGTCCAGTAGGCAAACTGTCCAGTAGGCAAACTGTCCAGTAGGCAAACTGTCCAGTAGGCAAACTGTCCAGTAGGCAAACTGTCCAGTAGGCAAACTGTCCCGTAGGCAAACTGTCCCGTAGGCAAACTGTCCCGTAGGCAAACTGTCCGGCCACGGGCAATGCTACACACACACTGCTTCACTTTCTGGTCCTCTTCACTTCCCTCATCCACAGCATCCATTCCTTCAAAGAGCAATCGTAGAAACAGGTACAGACTGTCGGGTATGACGCGATCAACATGTTCTTGATCAAGACTTTGCCATGTCTCGGAGTGTCCAGGAGTTTCAAGATGATCTTGTCGAACCTTCAGAACCACGTGTACCATATCTTGGAATATGCTGCTTGTGGCACACATGCGGACATCAACATCTTCATCTTCAATAGACTCTGACTCAGAGGTGACAGGACCTTGTTCACAAGACTTAGCCAGTGCTCTGGAGATGATGAAATCTGAGCTCTCTCCAGGGTAAATCGGCAGCGGGCCCCTTGACAATGGGCGTACATAGCTGGCGTTTGATCCAAGCAGCCTTTGAACATCTTCGTAGAACATTGTTCTTCTGGAGTATTTCACGGTGATGCTGGTGTTATTACACACACACTCGTATCTGTCCCAGACGTCTCCCATGTTGTATACGTGACCACGAGAAAGACCTACTGTCAAGTCTTTGCACAGCTTCATGCACTCATTTTCAGGCCCTTGCTGCTCCTCTGACACCGCTTGTTTTCTAGTACGTCTCAAATGTCACCAAACATGCCAGATGATAGCAGCCTTCAACTGCAATCACATTACTCACCGCTGACAACGGTATGCTCATAACAGGGTCGTGTTTGGCACGCTGGATCAAATCATCTGACTTCTCCATTGTCTCCACCCTGTGCAGTTTCATTGTGGTCTTTTGGCAAAACATGCAGAGGGTCCAGTCAATCACTGTTATTGAACGTCTACGCTTTGGGGGAAAAGCCTGAGAGCCTGCACTTTTTGTGGTCGCCGATGCACCCATGGTCTGCTGCTGACTTCGCAGCCTTTTGAGTTTGCCTTCAAAGGTGAATAAAGAGTAGCATGATTTATGCTACTTGAGTTCCAATGCATTGAAATCATCCTTGGAATGACTCCAGTCTTTGTAAAACATCAAGATAGTAGGTATCTCCCAGGTTCTTTCTCTCATCGCCCACAGTCATAGTTCTTTCTTTTCCTTTTGCTGATGCTGTGCGCAGGTCGCCAGCGCTGCTTTGGCAGAAGCAACAATCCTCACTGACATCCTGACGTTTCCTCTTGCGCTTGATGACAGTTACAGGGTCCATTGCTGATGAGCTTCCTATCTGCAAAGACAAGTGGCAATGGCAGTATGTATTAGCCACAGATATATTGAAACTTCGAAACGTACCTATCCTTTAGCAGTATTATTATTATTATTATTATTATTATTTTACCAGCTGGCACTGTCTGCACTCTTTTAACTGCATATACCAAACCAATGTCTGGCCAGCCAGTGCATTGAAAATATTCAACATGTGAAAATATGCTATTACTTGTACTATGGTAGTAGTAGGCACATGCGCACGTCACCCAGCATGCTAAATGTAGTTTTAATGGAAACAAAGACATCCAGAGTCATAGTTACATTCAATTATTATCCATAAAATCACAAAAATATGCTTTATGTGCTGATGATACACCTTTAAACACGTTGCTACATAGAGCCACCACTGAAATGCAAAAATTCGGAATTTTTCAGAATTTGACTTTTGTAACCTTGTATGGGACCTTCACACCCAAAATTGAGAGTGGCATCCACCCACATCTTGTTTGGCATCCTCAATACTATTTATCTAAGGTGGGTGCCTGCTATTGACAAAAAACGCCGTTAAGTTTTTTCTAGAGGACTTCAATTTTTGGCCGGCCCACTACTATAGCTAAGTCCTCAGTAGTATAGCCGAAAAAAGGGAGAGTGCAGGAATGTTGCAAGAGATAATGATCAAATGTTGCAAGGGGTATGCAACAACTCAATGTTGCAAAGGGGGTGGGGTGTGCAACAACTCAGTGTTGAAAATGGGGGTGGGGGTGGGTGCTGCAGGTGCAGCAAGGGCTCATGAAACTTGGAGGCGGCGTTATCCCCCAAGAGAAAGAAAGGAGAAGGAGAGAAAGGAGGAGAGGTATTCACCTGGCAGGAGCCAAGTGCATAATAAGACTTCAGCCGAGTAGGCGTTGTCTTATAGGCTCCTAATCAGCCAGTTGGCTTAGAAGGAGCCAAGGGGGGAGGGGTACACCTGAAGGGGGAGAGGGGAGGGATCTTCGGGGGGAGAAGGAAGGATGTCCTCCCCCCAAAGGGATTGCCTTAGCCTAAGAGTGAAAGGATAGACGGAGGAGGACTTTGGGGGTACAAGGTGGGAGGTCCTAACCCCCCAAAGGGAAACTAAGCTAAGTCTTAACCTAAGAAAGGAAGGAGAGAGTTCTTTATTCGGCCGAAGTTCGCATCAAACTACCAGCTCCGAAGCCAAGCGGGTCTTATATAGATGATGGTTGAGTTGCCAGATACAATTTTAATTGTACAGGTATACATTATTAGGGTGAGTTGCTAGATACCATTTTAATTCGTTACCAAAGCATACAGACTTAAAATCGAAATTGACAAAAAGAAAATTAAATAAATAGAATTTGCCTTCTACTGCACAAAAATAATATAATACGTACAATCGTCAAAATATTAGTTCAGACTAAATATACACACAAATGAGCAACTTTCTCCTTACCTTATATATATACAGGGTGTCCCAGAATTAACTATCTATTTCAATGAAATCGGACAAATTTTTTAAAAACACTTTTATTTATTTTATCATGTTTAATATGAGATAAAAATGTATAAATTTCTAAACTTTTTTCATAATTTTATTTTCATAATTTATTCATTATCTGGTCCAATGAAAGACCGTCTGAAGTCATAGAATGGCAAAGAGACTCAAAAGTTAACGTGTGGCTTGGAATGACCAAATTCAAAATTTATGGCCCATTCTTCTTTGCGGAAGCAACTGTAACAGGTATCGTCTACCTTGATATGCTTCAGCAGTTTCTCGAACCACAGCTTCTTGATGATGGCATTCTTGATAATGTTGTGTTTCAACAAGATGGAGCACCATGTCATTATGCTCTAATTGTTCGAGAATACCTCAACAGACGCCTTCCGAATCGGTGGATTGGACGTGGAGGACCTCGACCTTGGCCTCCGCGTTCTCCGGATTTGACACCCCTGGATTTCTTTGCATGGGATTTCATAAAAACAAAGGTTTATCGCCAAAAGATCAATGCTTCTTGTTGAAACACAACATTATCAAGAATGCCATCATCAAGAAGCTGTGGTTCGAGAAACTACTGAAGCATATCAAGGTAGACGGTACCTGTTACAGTTGCTTCCGCAAAGAAGAATGGGCCATAAATTTTGGATTTGGTCATTCCAAGCCACACGTTAACTTTTGGAGAGTCTCTTTGCCATTCTATGACTTCAGACGGTCTTTCATTGGACCAGATAATGAAAAAATTATGAAAATAAAATTATGAAATTTTTTTAGAAATTTATAC
Source organism: Bathynomus jamesi (assembly GCA_023014485.1). Classification (NCBI taxonomy): domain Eukaryota; kingdom Metazoa; phylum Arthropoda; class Malacostraca; order Isopoda; family Cirolanidae; genus Bathynomus; species Bathynomus jamesi. The sequence continues at coordinate 29,083 of JAJOZX010012070.1, read as the reverse complement.
ATTTTTAACACATTAAACATAAACAAATAAAAGTGTTTTTAAAAAATTTGTCCGATTTCATTGAAATAGATAGTTAATTCTGGGACACCCTGTATATATAGAAAGAATCATATTAACTGTCTTTAATTTTGTCATTCCTTATATATATATATATATATATATATATATATATATATATATAAAACAGATTTTCACCTTAAAGTGAATTAAAACAATATTAACAATTCACTAAACAATTGGCTTAGCAAAAGAAATCGTTCCATTAACCTTCTCAAATCTACACACAGACACACAGACACACACACACACACCTCTGTATATATTATGTGAATGAAAGAGAAAAAATGCCAAAAGTATATTAATTTAAAACAAATGAATTTTCTCCTTTTAAGAGAATCAATTATTAAAACCAATATTAACAATATAAGAATTTAATTATTAAACGCCGTTTTATTTACTTTGTTATTAAAACGAATCCAAAATATTAACTCTTAGAACATTGCGTTCAGACGAGTAGGAAACTGAACCAGGAACGAATCACACCTGTTTACCCCGAGACCTTTTTCAAAGGTACGCGAAGGAATTTGGGTTGAACTTTCTATCTCTCGGACTCAATTCCTCCTAGCTCTCGAAGCAAATGTATACCTTTTATATATAAAAAAAAGTTTTATATTTTATCAACTCCGTTATTTTTATTTACACGTAATTTGTATGGTGTCATATTCTTAGATAACATCTCTGTTATTGAATTGGAAAGATATATTATTATACATTTTTCAAAATTAGCGCGCACACACACCACACACACACACACACACACACACAATTATATTAAATAATAAACAGCAAAAGAAATAAACACATTAACTGTGTCTAATTTCTTTTGGCAAACCTTTCTTATGTATCAAAAACAGAAAAAAAAATATTACGCACTTTTCATATTACTTCATGTCATTTCACTTCATTTCACTAATCTCATATCATTTCGCTCATCATTTACTTTCAGCTTCTCTGGAAAAAAAAAAAAAATAAAAAATTGAGAAGACGAGTTTCGCGCTAACCACAAAGTAACCGCAAGCTTACCTTTTTTCCAGTCAACTCGAGGAAACCTCCCCTGACTCTGAATGTTAAAAATAGTTATTATTACTTCTCCATTGAAATACACGCTTCACTCTCGAAGCGAAGAAAATAAAAAATGTTTTATATTTTAGCAACTTTATCAGAATCAGAATTATCAGAAATCAACAAAGTTTTTTCAAAATTACGCATGTACTCTGAAAGTACTAACAATTGAATATAATTACGTGTTTTCTGCATAAACGTCTGCAGAAAGATATGAGATCGTGGGTTCGACTCCCGATTACCAGATGCGTATCTCTCACGATTCCTAGTTAATGTTTTCAATGATGTAATTACATGTTTTCTGTATAAACGTCTGCAAAAAGAACAGAGTTCATTTACACCATGCGTACACTTATCTCGTGTACACAGTTACTGGGAAATAAAACGTACCAATGAAACTATAGACTCATTTTAAAGGCAGAATTCATTCACACCAAGCGTACACCTATCGTGTATATATAATATAATATATATATATATATATATATTATATATATAGAAGAGAGAGAGAGAGAGTGAGTTTTGTTCATTCTTTTCTTTTTTTAAAAATAAATAAAGGAATGGATATATATATATATAGGGTGGTACAAATTACAGTAGTAATAATAATAATAATAATTAACTCCTTTTCGCTGAATTGGAAAGATTAAGCTTTTCACTCCGGCCTTAGACCTACAGTTTAACGTGGAACCCGAATCAGAAATACATCTCGTCAGGGAATCATTGCTCACTCTTTCACATCATAATTTCAACATTTAAAATAACAGAACATTTGATTATTGATCGGGATTTAAAATAACAGGATCATTTGATTATTGATTCAGGGGTAGTATGTCTGCAAAATGTGATATGTACGAAAACAATGTAGATTTTTCTTTTTAGTAATAATAATAATAACTAGCTCTTCCCCGATTTGTAACAATGATTAAGGTTTTCACTCCGCCTTAGACCCACAGTTTAACGTGGTAACCGAATACTCTTTTCTTTTTTAAAAAATATAATTAAAGGAATGGATATATTTATAATTTATTTATTATAAAATCCTCTATTACATTAGTGACTATTGATCCCGGAATAGTGGGGTGGTGGTGAGGGAAATCCAAGTATTGTCGCAAATATTGACATGGTAAAGACAGCAAGGGGTAATACGAGCATTAAATCTATTGGAGAAAATATAAAGATGCCATTAGTCGTCCAAAGCATGGACCCGTTATAGCGGTGTTACGATTGGTACACAAACTTATCATAGCTCCACCCAGCTACACTGACAACCAATCACTACGAACATCTGCTCTTGATCTTTTGGGGCGGAGCTTGGCGATTGTGCATATAAAAGGAAATATTTTTCAGTTGGGAGTAACAGTAGCTATTTTAATAATTAACTCTTTCTCGCCGATTTGTTCCATTCAGACCTACAGTTTAACGTGGATTCAGAAATACATCTCGTCAGGGAATGATTGCTCACTATTTCACATAATTTCATCGAGATAATTAAAGCTCATACAGGACCTGCATTGTCTATAAGATCTGTGGCGTGTGGAACATGCAGTCTTCAGATGTGAACATCTGCTCTGTGGATCAGTTCAAGAAAATGGATAACCCGAACCTTGCCACACACACACAAACACACAGATTTTTGTCAGAGAAAATGAGGATCACGCGCGCGCGCGCACACACACTATATATATATATATATATATATATATATATATATATATAGGGTGATATGCATAAAGACAAATTTTTCTATGTAGTAATAATTAACCCCCGAATTTTCCAAAATTGCTGTGAAAGTGTAATGAAAAAGAACAGCTTCAGAGTTCATTCACACCATGTGTACACTTATTTCGTGTACGCAGTGTACACCTTCCACATTGTGACCGACACACTATTTTTCTTCTACGCTAGAGAATACACATCTGAAATCCACGGCTTGCACCGCTCAACTGAGTACGCAGGCGTAGAGATATCCCCAGGTAGTAGCAGGAGTCACTTTTTTATGCGTAAATGGCTTGTTCAGGTTGAGTTGTCAGATACCACTTTTTATTTTAATTGTTCAGGTATACATTATTATGGAGAGTTGTCAGATACCACTTTATTTTAATTGTTCAGGTATACATTATTATGGAGAGTTGCCAGATACCATTTTAATTGTTCAGGTATACATTATTAGGTAGCCAGATTGTACCATTTATTTAATTAATTCTTAAAAGTTGGCTTACAATTCCGCTAGTAGGTTTAGAAGGCGTAACATGATATAATTGTTTACAACCAAAAGAATTAAGTAAACAACATTACATCATTCTGTTTATTATAAATATATAGAAAATAAATATACATTTTGAATGATCAATTAAAAATAATAGTAGTTTAAGAAATATGAACGAGAAATATGCATATAATCAAAAAATATATCCGTCAATATAACTACAGGAGAAATATATATATATATATATATATATATATATATATATATATATATATATATATACACACAATTATGGAGATATATAGAAAATAAATATACATTGGAATGATGAAAACTAAGAAATAATATAACAATCAACATAGCAGAAATATATACACAACTAAATAAATAAATAAATACACTTTATCTTCTACCGCGCAAAATAAGAATTCGTATAGCCATCAATATAGCAGAAATATATATAGACACACAAATATGTTAAATATATAAATACATTTCACTTTTTTTTTCAAAATACTAAACGCACTTAACCGAGTCTACAATTACATCATTATTGCTCTGCATTACGCAGTATACGCGGTTTAATAATATTTCACCGCTTAAAGTATAGGGAAACCTGTACTCCATATGAAGGGCTTTCATATCGTTCAGTACTATTTTTGTTCCCACTTTACAACCGGTTGGTAAATTTTCTTTAAATACGTCTAGAATACATTCAAAAGCACGCACAAAGAGTTCATCGTTAGCCACATTATTAAACACAAGTTTATAAACACGCCTTTCCAATCGAGGGTTTATTTTTACCGACCCGAGCTTTTCAATCGTGAACTCATCTTCACTCAACATAGCGGCAATTGAAATAATCTTCTAAATCGTTACGACAACTGCTCGTTATACAAATCTGTTTTAATGTTTTAACACTCCCTGAATGCGCACCAGACAGTTCCCGTCAGGGTAAATTTCATGAACTAGGCACATTTTATAACGGTTTTATTGTTTTACCACTCACCATTTCTACAAACTAAACGTCTTCACACTCCGGTGCACTATTTGAGAGAAACATATAACCATATTTTACCTTTTTATTTGACAGACGATACTCGTCTCTAAAGTCTGCTAAAAACTCACGCAGGGCACTAGCCACAACCTCACTACGAGCCTCATCATGATATACAATAATATAGTGATAAAAATACTTAAGATTGTCCATGATGACGACATTTACATTTTCAACCGAAGTGTACGAGTTAACAATAGACACATCAATGATTATATTCAAGACATATATTTAAAAACACGTGCGATAAATAAGTTAACAATTAAAATTATGTTAAGAAATAACAGGAAACAAGAAAAAACAAATGCATAGATTTGGTGATCACAAACAACAGTAACCTAATACTTTAAAGAATGCATTCTATTAAATACTTTTAGCCTATGTTCACGAATTAATACCGGTTTTAAAATAGATTGTTTCCTCAATTCGTCTCTGAAATCTTAATCTGTCCCGAGCGCACTCTTCCCATTGTCCCCTTCTACAGCAATCAGCAACGGGGTAAGTTAGAACGTTGTCACAGAATTTTACTTTTGGGGGGTTTGGTGCAACCCAAACGTTTCCAATTTCATCATTCCATCTTTGGTTCACGAATTTTAACTCCTGCAATTTTGTCAACGCTGCGTCTATCATCACTTCCAAAGTCACTTTTATCAGTGCAAACAATGTTATGATTAGTCTCAGGATTTTTTAGGCAATTTTTTCTTTGTGCTGACAATGAACTGGATTTAAATGATGATGGTACACGGATCTGTTCCGATACTTCTGAATTATTCATATTTGATGGTTATATACGAGAGAATATACGACTATCAAATAAAACGGTAAATGAAGCAGTTGACGCTAAATCTATTTATTTACTAAATGAGGCCATACTATTATACATATATATCATCCGTGATGTCGATGATGGGGTGCTGTACCTCATCGTCATTCATATATATATAATTAGTTTATATAATACGCAACCTTAAATACAATTTCTTTTATCATGTAGTGAGTGACAGTGTGCATGAATGAGTACGTACAAACTAGATTAATAAAAAACGCTTTTACTAAGAAGTCACGAGACGAAGACCGTCTGGACTGATTTTACAGAAATTCAAGGATTCCAAGTTGATCACGAGAGAAGTTATGTAGTCATCTTCCATGCTGCAAAATCTCGTCGTCCGCCTGTCTGTTCAGAACACCGACAAGAGGTGAGATCGAATCCACATCAACACAAAATTTTAGAGTCGCTAAAATAACAGCCTGAGCATTGTTCCTGTTCTAAATTATCTTTGATTCGTTTTGGTAAAATTGAGTAAACTGCTGCCTTTGTTTCCTGATCAGAAACTCTCCGCCTTTTTCTGGTATGGTGCAAGGTTTCGTTGCAACCATATTCACTGCTCGAGTCTACTTCACTGTCGTTGTCTTCTAATCTAGATTTACACTTCACTAATGCATTCAATGGATGAATAATCATCTTGGTTGGTATTATTGACACCACAATCGAGAGGGCTCACTGGGGTAACGGACACTTCAGGTAATGGTGCGGGTGCATGAGGTGGGTCGGGGGCAAACTCCTCAGGTTGGTTGCCCTTGTGGCGGGGAAAATATTGTGTGGGGGTAATTATGTGCTGCTTCTAAGTAAACAAAACGGGCTTTATGTAACAGTGGCAACTAATAATGATTTATGCAAAGATGCACCAGCTCTTCCGGAACGTCTGGATGCAATTTTACCGAGCGATATATTTATCAACTTGTATGCTTCAAACCCGTTTGGAACGTCAGATATCATGTTCACCACTTAGGAATTGGTCAAGGTACAGAGATATAACTAACACGACTCCATCCTCTATTTCCAATCTTGTAATGAATTAAAGTGAAAGTTTCGCTTGCCTTTATACAATGTCGTTCTGACGTCATTATCAAGCTCCACGCAGGGAATTCCAGGTAGTAGCATGATTCACGTTGCTGGTCTTTCACCTGTGCATACACACACACACACACACACACACACACACACACACACAAAGGAGAAAGTGAAACGCTAATTGATACATGATTTATTTAATAAACGAAATATCCAAGTTATATATATTTACAAATACGTGTAATAAATAAGTTAACAATAGACACAGCAAAGATTATATTCAAGACATATATTTACAAACACGTGTAAGAAATAAGTTAACACAAGAAATAAATTCAATTGTTAACTTATTTATCACACGTGTTTTTAAATATATGTCTTGAATATAATCATTGATGTGTCTATTGTTAACTCGTACACTTCGGTTGAAAATGTAAATGTCGTCATCATGGACAATCTTAAGTATTTTTATCACTATATTAGTGTATATCATGATGAGGCTCGTAGTGAGGTTGTGGCTAGTGCCCTGCGTGAGTTTTTAGCAGACTTTAGAGACGAGTATCGTCTGTCAAATAAAAAGGTAAAATATGGTTATGTTTCTCTCAAATAGTGCACCGGAGTGTGAAGACGTTTAGTTTGTGGAAATGGTGAGTGGTAAAACAATAAAACCGTTATAAAATGTGCCTAGTTCATGAAATTTACCCTGACGGGAACTGTCTGGTGCGCATTCAGGGAGTGTTAAAACATTAAAACCCGAGATTTATATACCGAGCAGTTGTCGTAACGATTTAGTTTATTTCAATTGCCCCTTGTTGAGTGAAGATGAGTTCACGATTGAAAAGCTCGGGTCGGTAGAAATAAACCCTCGATTGGAAAGGCGTGTTTATAAACTTGTGTTTAATAATGTGGCTAACGATGAACTCTGTGCGTGCTTTTGATTGTATTCTAGACGTATTTAAAGATAACTTACAAACCGGTTGTAAAGTGGGAACAAAAATAGTACTGAACGATATGAAAGCCCTTCATATGGAGTACAGGTTTCCCTATACTTTAAGCGGTGAAATATTATTAAACCGCGTATACTGCGTAATGCAGAGCAATAATGATATAATTGTAGACTCGGTTAAGTGCGATTTTAGTATTTTGAAAAAAAGTGAAATGTATTTATATATTTAACATATTTGTGTTGGTGTGTGTGTATATATATATATTTCTGCTATATTGATGGCTATACGAATTCTTATTTTGCGCGGTAGAAGATAAAGTGTATATTTATTTATTTAGTTGTGTATATATTTCTGCGATGTTGATGATTATATTATTTCTTAGTTTTGATCATTCCAATGTATATTTATTTTCTATATATATCCATAATTGTGTGTATATATATATATATATATATATATATATATATATATATATATATATTTCTCCTGTACTGTTATATTGACGGATATATTTTTGATTATATGCATATTCCTCGTTCATATTTCTTAAACTATTATTATTTTTAATTGATCATTCAAAATGTATATTTATTTTCTATATATTTATAATAAACAGAATGTAATGTTTACTTAATTCTTTTGGTTGTAAACAATTATATCATTTTACGCCTTCTAAACCTACTAGCGGAATTGTAAGCCAACTTTTAAGAATTAATTAAATAAATGGTACAATCTGGCTACCTAATAATGTATACCTGAACAATTAAAATGGTATCTGGCAACTCCATAATAATGTATACCTGAACAATTAAAATAAAGTGGTATCTGACAACTCTCCATAATAATGTATACCTGAACAGTTAAAATAAAAAGTAGTATCTGACAATTCAACCTGAACAAGCCATTTACGCATAAAAAAGTGACTCCTGCTACTACCTGGGGATATATACTCAGTTGAGCGGTGCAAGCCGTGGATTTCAGATGTGTATTCTCTAGCGTAGAAGAAAAATAGTGTCGGTCACAATGTGGAAGGTGTACACTGCGTACACGAGAAGTGTACACATGGTGTGAATGAACTCTGAAGCTGTTCTTTTTCATTACACTTTCACAGCAATTTTGGAAAATTCTGGGTTAGTTATTATTATTACTACATAGAAAAATTTGTTTTTATGCATATCACCCTATATATATATACAGTATATATATATATATATATAGTGTATATGTGTGCGCGCGCGTGTGCGTGATCCTCATTTTCTGACAAATCTGTGTGTGTGTGTGTGTGTGTGTGTGTGTGTGTGTGGCAAGGTTCGGGTTATCCATTTTCTTGAACTGATCCACAGAGCAGATGTTCACATCTGAAGACTGCATGTTCCACACGCCACAGATCTTATAGACGATGCAGGTCCTGTATATGAGCTTTAATTATGTCGATGAAATTATGATGTGAAATAGTGAGCAATCATTTCCTGACGAGATGTATTTCTGAATCCACGTTAAGCTGTAGGTCTAATGAGGGGAACAAATCGGCGAGAAAGAGTTAATTATTATTAAAATAGCTACTGTTACTCCCAACTGAAAAATATTTCCTTTTATATGTACAATCGCCAAGCTCCGCCCCAAAAGATCAAGAGCAGATGTTCGTAGTGATTGGTTGTCAGTGTAGCTGGGTGGAGCTATGATAAGTTTGTGTACCAATCGTAACACCGCTATAACGGGTCCATGCTTTGGACGACTAATGGCATCTTTATATTTTCTCCAATAGATTTAATGCTCGTATTACCCCTTGCTGTCTTTACCATGTCAATATTTGCGACAATACTTGGTTTTCCCCCCACTATTCCCGGATCAATAGTCACTAATGTAATCGAGAGGATTTTATAATAAAGAAATTATAAATATATCCATTCATTTAATTATATTTTTTAAAAAGAAAAGAGTATTCGGTTACCACGTTAAACTGTGGGTCTAAGGCGGAGTGAAAACCTTAATCATTGTTACAATTCGGGGAAGAGCTAGTTATTATTATTATTACTAAAGAGGAAAATCTACATTGTTTTCGTACATATCACATTTTTCAGACATACTACCCCCGGATCAATAATCAAATGATCCTGTTATTTTAAATCCGGATCAATAATCAAATGTTCCTGTTATTTTAAATGTTGAAATTATGATGTGAAAGAGAGAGCAATGATTCCCTGACGAGATGTATTTCTGATTCGGGTTCCACGTTAAACTGTAGGTCTAAGGCCGGAGTGAAAAGCTGAAAAGCTTAATCTTTCCAATTCGGCGAAAATGAGTTTATTATTATTATTATTACTACTGTAATTTGTACCACCATATATAATATATATATATATATATATATATATATATATATATATATATATATATATTCCTTTATTTAAAAAAAAAGAAAAATGAACAAAACTCTCTCTATATATATATATATATATATATATATATATATATATATATACATATATATATATATATACACGATAGGTGTACGCTTGGTGTGAATGAATTCTGCCTTTAAAATGAGTATAGTTTCATTGGGACGTTTTATTTCCCACTAACTGTGTACACGATAAGTGTACGCATGGTGTAAATGAACTCTGTTCTTTTTGCATTCGTTTACACAAAACATTAACTAGGAATCGTGAGAGATACGCGTCTGGTAATCGGGAGTCGAACCCACGATCTCATATTTTTCTGCAGACGTTTATGCAGAAAACACGTAATTACGTTCAATTGTTAGTACTTTCAGAGTACATGCGTAATTTTGAAAAAACTTTGTTGATTTCTGATAATTATGATTCTGATAACTAAGTTGCTAAAATATGTATAAAACATTTTTTATTTTCTTCGCTTCGAGAGTGAAGCGTGTATTTCAATGGAGAAGTAATAATAACTATTTTTAACATTCAGAATCGGGAGGTTTCCTCGAGTTGACTGGAAAAAAGGTAAGCTTGCGGTTACTTTGTGGTTAGCCCGAGACTCGTCTTCTCAGATTTTTTTTCTTTTCTTTTTTTTTCCAGAGAAGCTGAAAGTAAATGAAATGAGCGAAATGATATGAGATTAGTGAAATGAAGTGAAATGACATGAAGTAATATGAAGTGTTTAATATTTTTTTTGTTTTTGATACATAAAGGTTTGCCAAAAGAAATTAGACACAGTTAGTTTATTTCTTTTGCTGTTTATTATTTAATATAATTGTGTGTGTGTGTGTGTGTGTGCGCGCGCTAATTTTGAAAAATGTATATCTTTCCAATTCAATATCAGAGATGTTATCTAAGAATATGACACCATACAAATTACGTGTAAATAAAAATAACGGAGTTGATAAAATATAAAACTTTTTTTTTTATGTATAAAAGGTATACATTTGCTTCGAGAGCTAGAAGAGGAGGAATTGAGTCTGAGAGAGATAGAAAGTTCAACCCAAATTCCTTCGCGTACCTTTCAAAAAGGCCTCGGGGTAAACAGGTGTGATTCGTTCCTGGTTCAGTTTCCTACTCGTCTGAACGCAATGTTCTAAGAGTTAATATTTTGGATTCGTTTTAATAACAAAGAAAGTAAATAAAACGGCGTTTAATAATTAAATTCTTATATTGTTAATATTGGTTTTAATAATTGATTCTCTTAAAAGGAGAAAATTAATTTGTTTTAAATTAATATACTTTTGGCATTTTTTCTGACTCATTCACATAATATATACAGAGGTGTGTGTGTGTGTAGATTTGAGAAGGTTAATGGAACGATTTCTTTTGCTAAGCCAACTGTTTAGTGAATTGTCAATATTGTTTTAATTCACTTTAAGGTGAAAATCCGTTTATATATATACATATATATATATATATATATATATATATATATATATATACATATAAGGAATGACAAAATTAAATAGTTAATATGATTCTATATATATATATATAAGGTAAGGAGAAAGTTGCTCATTTGTGTGTGTGTGTATATTTCGTCTGAACTAATATTTTGACGATTGTACGTATTATATTATTTTTGTGCAGTAGAAGGCAAATTCTACTTATTTAATTAATAATCATTTTCTTTTTGTCAATTTCGATTTTAAGTCTGTATGCTTTGGTAACGAATTAAAATGGTATCTAGCAACTCACCCTAATAATGTATACCTGTACAATTAAAATGGTATCTGGCAACTCAACCATCATCTATATAAGACCCGCTTGGCTTCGGAGCTGGTAGTTTGATGCGAACTTCGGCCGAATAAAGAACTCTCCTTCCCTTCTTAGGTTAAGACTTAGCTTAGTTTCCCTTTGGGGGGTTAGGACCTCCCACCTTGTCCCCCCAAAGTCCTCCTCCGTCTATCCTTTCACTCTTAGGCTAAGGCAATCCCTTTGGGGGGAGGTCATCCTTCCTTCTCCCCCCGAAGATCCCTCGCCTCTCCCCCTTCAGGTGTACCCCTTCCCCCTTGGCTCCTTCTAAGCCAACTGGCTGATTAGGAGCCTATAAGACAACGCCTACTCGGCTGAAGTCTTATTATGCACTTGGCTCCTGCCAGGTGAACACCTCTCCTCCTTTCTCCTCCTTTCTTTCTCTTGGGGGATAACGCCGCCTCCAAGTTTCATGACCCCTTGTTGCACCTGCAGCACCCCACCCCCTTTGCAACATTGAGTTGTTGCATACCCCCACCCCCTTTGCAACATTGAATTGTTGCATACCCCCACCCCTTTTGCAACATTTGATCATTATCTCTTGCAACATTCCTGCACTCTCCCTTTTTGCGGCTATACTACTGTCCTCCTGCAGGATTTTAGTTTGAAATAATTAGGCATACCATTTCGGACTAAAGTAGTCTAACTTTATTCAGTACCGTAGTCATAGTAAAACACTAGGGCAAATAAGATTCTATTATGGTGAAATGAATGATGTCGCCATTGAGGCATGCATTAAATGCATATGAAACCTATACGAAGAGCTCTAAATTGCATATGCATTACAGATATACTTAAATAGAAATTGATAAGTGTGTAGCAGCAATGAGATTAAAATATTTTTGTCCACAAACCTAAGTAAGAATTAGTTCTTATAGTCGGCCAACTTTGAAAGCCCACTAGTCACCAGTCGGCCATAATTCGCAGTCGGTACATCTCTTGTATTTGTTTTGAAGGAGGTGGTTTTTAAATATACTGACAGTAATGTAACTATCTATAGTTGTTGGTAAATCTTAAGATTTCATCACCTGAATTTTGAAAAAATAACTATATGGCCGTAATCTACATATTAACAATATCACACCTTTTTCAAGAGTACTGTTTTTTTTTTGTGCAAATACGTTATAAGTTATTATGAAATATATCATCGTTGCTATTTATTCATATGCTCGACCAATCATGTGACATGTATTTCGACTGTGGCTGCGAGGAAGTTATTCGTCATATTTTTGTTAGTTTTAGCGAAAATATCACGACTTAACCTAACCAATCGTCAAGGGCGTGCAGTTGACCTAACCGGGCACTTAATTTTCCCGTAGGTTTCGATTAATTTTATTAATTAATTTTATTAATAATTTTCCCGTAAGTTTCGATTAATTTTATTAATCGAAACCTACGGGAAAATTATTGAATGCCCGAGGTTAGGTCAACTGTACGCCCTTGACGATTGGTTAGGTTAAGTCGTGAAATTTTCGCTAAAACTAACAAAACTATGACGAATAACTGCCTCGATTAAATCTTAAGGAAATGTCATCACCTGCAAAATCATACCAAAATGCAATGAATGAATGAATAGCAACGAGATATTATATTTCATAATAACTTGCTTATAACGCATTTGCACAAAAAAACAGTACTCTTGAAAAGTGTTATATTGTTATGTAGATTACGGCCATATAGTTATTTTTTAAAAATTCAGGTGATAACATGTTCTTAAGATTTACCCAGTTTTTTAGGATATAAGCAAAGCCTATGATAAGGTGAATCATAATATTTAAAAAATTAGAGGACAGGAATGTTCCACTGTGTTTTAAACATTGAAATTTTGGCACACTCGCCAAACTTTTTTGATTAGATGTCCAAATGTTACGGTTTCTCATGCCGAGTCAGACAAGGCTCCTTGTTCTCTCCTTTGCTGTTTAATGTGTATATTGATGGATTAATTAATTCTCTTAATGAGGCAACAGTGGGATGTTGTATAGATAACACGAGGATAAATAACTTGGTCTATGCCGATGATATGGTATTCAAAATTCCTTCGGTTAAAGGTCTGAATCATCATATAAATTTTGCGAATTATATTCAAGAACAGTGACATTAATTTTAATGTTACTAAAGCTGAGGTTATGCAGTTCTATCCTAAATGCTCAAACCAAACGGCTATTATTATTTTCAAAATGAGACTAACTAATAAAACAAGTACAAGTATCTGGGTCAAATTATCACCAGTTCTTTGAGTGACTACTCAAACATAAGGAAACAGTATCTAAGTTACTGTACCAGATCAGTCATGATTATAAGGGACTTCAAATTCTGTACAAGCTAAATTGAAAACGTCTATTCTCTACCATTTGGGTATCATTTGAAAACTACTGTACTACTGCTCTGAAACCAGACCAGAACAGCATCTCCTACTACACTTATTGACAAAGGGAACATCATTACTACTAAACTACCCTGACTACCCCCCAAGCAGCACCCTTTTAATAATGAAAAATAGAGGAAGGAGCAGAAGAAAGAAGGGTGGAGAGGAGTGGCTTCCCAAAAATAATTTAATGTAGCTATTCGGAGGTCTTGAACTCCCAAATTTCTCGCCTAAAAGAAATGGGTAAATAAAAATAAAATTTAAAAAAAGTATCATTTGAATTACCAGTGCTCTGATATCAGACCAGACTAGCACTTCGTAATACATTTACACCTTAAGGACAATCACTACTTATATATCAGTAAATAAACACTTTTTGTCCGTAAAGAATACCTATCCTTCATACTTCGTTATTCGGACTACTGAGAATTGTCATAAAGTTTTCCGTCTCTACCAATAGGTTATCTTCTGAGAATTCCCACTGCTCTGCAACCGGACCCAATGAGTACCTCCTACTACATTTAAAACAAAATGGAAAATTGAGCTACTCCCTGAGTCGCCAAGCCGTTTTGAGTGGGTCATTAAATTGTCATTTATCATTTGTTATCCTTAATAATTTTACCACTAATTATTTATTTTATCTATTACAAGTGAACTGTTTGAAGGTATGGGTCGCAGAGCTAGCTCCGCGACCAGAATTTGGGTCACAGCCTAAAAAGGTTAAGAACCACTCCCCTATACTAACAAAAGCAAATCCCTAATTTACCCCCATTTAATGCCAAAAAAAAATTATATGTATTGAGAGAAATTATTATTATATATTATTATTATTATTATTTATTATTATTTGTTAGTTATCTCAATGCAGTATTGAATACCATTTTATATCAAACCTTCTTAATATATCGTTCTACCATTTACTTCATATTTGCACTAATTTCTGGATGGTTGAGAGAGTCCAGTTCCAAAAGCGGCCTCATTACTTCCAATTTAATACCAAGTTTTGCTTCGATTTCCATTGAATCGGAAATTGAAGACATCGTTTTTTTCCTTCTGTGAAATATTTTTGACTGCTAAAAGGGGGGTGGTGGGTGGAAGTGAATTGTGAGCGTTTTAACTCTATTTTTAAGAAAGTATCGAAGTATTCTAATATTTTGTTTCGAAAGCCGGAGAACGCGAGGAAAATTTTTTGCCACGCAAAAATTATATATGAAAATATCTCGTTTGGATTTGGAAACATCGGAACACAATTTGTGACTCCCGTGTTGAAGTGAGAACTCGCTCCGCATTTTTCGGCTCCTGTTCATGTCAGCTCGGTCGGACTTTGGAAGCGTCTGGAAAAACTTTTTAAACTTTTTATTACGTTATATTGAAACGTTTTTGTTAATAATTGGACACTCTTTTCTCACCGTTCTCTAATAAATTCATTTGTGGGAATTACTCCTATTTGGGTACCCCAAATTCAAGAAATAATGTTTTCTCTATCTTGTTAGCGTAAACTTCATGTGAAATTATTCATAGTATTAGTTAAGCCGAACAAATCACGCTACTTTCGACAAGGCTTATTTGTATCGAGCAAAGATGTTAGAAGTTTTACTTATTCTCAAGTATTGAATAATGTATCTAGTGGAACTTCAGTTGGAAACAAACTCCATTTTTGCTAACTCGTGCAACAGTGCCATTGAAATACTGATCGGAGGTGTGTGTGTGTGTGTGTGTGTGTGTGTGTGTGTGTGTGTGTAAATTCGAAGACGTTTTTCGTCTCCGAGATCTGGTGTCGCCTCATCACCAAAATAAGGGAGTATGCAAATAGCGAAGAAGCTCTGCATCATTTTCGGTGTGGATTCTTCCTGAAGCGTTTCCTGGTTGACATGAATTGCGTTTCCCTTCCTTTTTTTCCCCCCCTAATCATGTAAATTAGGCTGGTTCTTTTCAACTTTATACGAACAAGAGTTTATATATATATACACAGGGTGTCCCATAAGTCCGGCATCATAGGAAAAATAATAAAAAAGGCAAAACAAAAGCTTTTATTTACAGAACGTGCTCAATATGTCCACCATTGTTTTCAATACACAAATTCAGACGTGATACCCAGTCAGCAAGCACACGGTGAATGATGTCAGGAGTAATGGTGTTACATGCCCCAATAACGCGCTGCCGCAAATGTTCAACACTCCTAATTTTCTCTGCGTATACCAGCGCTTTCAAGTGGCCCCAGAGAAAATCTAGTGGCGTGAGATCCGGGCTTCTAGCTGGCCATTCCACAGGCCCTCGACGTCCTATCCAATGACCAGGGAATTGTTGGTACAGGTATTTCCCTACTTGGGTGCTGTAATGTGCAGGAGCGCCGTCTTGCTGGAACCATGTTGGGAAATTTTCTTCTTCGTTCAAGACACTGGGAAATGCTTCTTCCTTGAGCATACGTAGGTAGGTGCCTCCAGTGACATGCTCATCGAAAAAGAGGGGGCCTATAATGCGATCCTTCCAAATGCCACGCCACGCCATACCATCACCCGAGATGCACCTTGTTCCTTTGAAGAGGTATACCAGTGAGGGTTGTTTTGAGACCAGTAGCGGGTGTTCTGTCGATTTACCTCACCATTTCCATAAAAAACAGCCTCGTCACTGAACAGAATGGTGGACGGGAAATTGGCATCCCGAGCATATTGTTCCGTAGCCCATTCACAAAATTCCATCCGCCGGTCGGGATCATCTTCGCTTAATTTCCGTAGGATCTGAAGTTTATATGGATGCCATTTGTGAGCCTGAAGAATGCGATGGATGCTACTTTTCGACACTCCTGTCTCGGCGGACAATCGCCGAAGAGACTTATTGGGACTTCTGTTAAAATGAGCCAGGATAGCAGTCGCTGTATCATCGTCAGTGGACCGCCTTGAAGGTCCACTGCGTGGTTTATCTTCTATGGATCCTGTTTCCTTAAATTTTGCAACAAGTTTGCTAACACAACTCTGTGTTATTGGCTCGCGGTCTGGATGCAGTCTGTTAAATTCAGCAGCGGCCTCTCTCTGACTCCGATTTCGTATGAGTAGAATTATCTGGATTCGTTCTTCCTTGCTCACAGACATTATGGCTTGTAGAAAGAAAAATATGACAAAGTCCAATGGCTATATCAACGAGATCCTTTGGTATCTCCACGAGGTCGTTTCCATCTTCGTTCCTGAAATGTACGAGCCCATCTTTGAGGTTGTACTGTTCTTTTACCTTCGATGGTTCCTTTTGTTCCAGGCGCGCCCGAAGGTTTTGGGTGTGTTGGTCCTGTTGTTGGGAGTATTGCAGACACTCGTAGTCGAACACAGGAAGAATTCCTATTTTATTCACTTGGGCGTCGGGCTTGAGTCTCGACAATCCGTCTGGAATAACTTGCAGTTTTCCCGGTTTGTATACGATTTTCGCTGCAAAGTCCTGAATCAACAGAGCCCATCTACTCAATCGTCCTTCAAGTAGCTTGTCCTTGAAGAGGTACGTGAGTGGCTTATGATCAGTCTTGATGGTTACATCGTAGCCATAGACGATATTTCGGAATTTTTTCAAAGCCCAATATACCGCTAGGGCCTCTCGGTCCGTAGTGGAATAATTCCGTTGAGGTGCAGAGAGAAGTTGACTGGCATAAGCAATGGGTAATTCCACACCGTCTACGTCCTGTAACAGGACGGCTCCTAGTCCATAGGAGGAAGCATCTGTGGCTATGATGAAGGGTCTTGTGTAATCAGGATATTGTAAAATGGGATGACAGGTTAGTTTATTAATTAAAGTTTCAAAGGCATGTTGGTGATCGGATTCCCAGTTAAATTTCGAATTTTTCTGGAACAAATTAGTAATGGGTTTAGCAATATTCGAAAATTGGGGGATAAAGTTCCGATAGAATCCGACAAAACCAATAAATGCACGGGCGTCGTCGATGGTTTGGGTACAGGGTACCTTTCCAGGGCTTCGAGTTTGGCTGGATCAGGTTTAATTCCTGTGGACGAGAGTAGGAATCCTAGGTATACCAGGGATTCTTGTAAAAAATTGCACTTTGCAAGCTTCAGTTTAAGGTGTGCTTTTCTCAAGTGTGATAGCACATTATGAAGGCGTTGAAAGTGTGTTTTTATGTCCGAACTGTAGACGATAATATCGTCAAGATAACGAGAGCTTCGACACCTAATAGGTCGGAAAGGACTATATTCATCAACCTAGAGAAATTAGCAGGCCCATTTCGGACTCCGAAAGGTAAAACCTGGAATTCGTAATGGCCTCGGTTAGTGGAGAAAGCAGTCAATGCCCGAGATTCGGGACTGACCTCCATTTGCCAATAACCTGATGCTAAATCGAGGGATGAAAAAAAGTTCGCTTTCCCTACGTTCAGAATTGTTTCCTGCATGTTTGGAATCGGGAAACGGTCTGGGATGGTAATGTTGTTCAGGCGTCTAAAATCTATACAAGGGCGAGATGTTCCGTCCTTTTTGGAGACGAGAATCATAGGAGCGGACCAGGGACTAGCTGAAGGCTGAATGACATCCTGCTCCAACATGTCCTTGATGTGTTCCTCAATAGTGACTAACTGGGAATGTGGAACCCGATAGGGAGGAATGAAAATGGGTTTGGAATTGGGTTCCAACTTGATTTCAAAAGGGACCAAATTAGTTCGGCCCAGAGGATCTCCTTTTAGGGCAATCACATCTTATTTCTTATCAGGAAATCGAGAAGTGATTCCATTAGTTTGGGATCCTGTAAAGCTGGTGACTCCTGAAGGGAGTGCTTCAGACATTTCTTATATTCTTCTTTTAATATGAAGGATTTAATTCTAAGGAACTGGAAACACGATTTATCATACTGATGGGGAAATCTGAATCTACTTCTACTGTGGAAACAGTTCCTATTTTCTGATTTGAAGTTAATTCTATAGGACTTTTCCTTTGTTTAAACAAACAACAGGGATAGCTGAATTCTGACTCTGACTAAGGACTTGGGCAATAAGAACATCTCTTTTGAAATTACTTTTCTCTGTAATCAGAGTACGCTCTGACTCTAATAATTTTCCTTGACTGTTAACTACTTTTGCTAGGAAACAAATCTTCTCATAAGGTGCTACTGTTATATGCTCGGTAGGGCATATGAAAAATTGTGAATCTGATTCTGGTTCGGCGACTAAAATTTGCCTTATTGGCTGAACTGAAGCTGGCTGACTGGAAACTGGCTGACTGGAAACTGGCTGTGTTGATCCAACTGGATTCAACAACTGGAACTGATTACCCTGGGGTCTGATTTCTGGAGCGGTTGTCCCTCTGGATGCAACCGGCTGACTTGATCTGCTATCAAGTGAGGGGGTTTCCTATTTCTTTCGGAAATCTGAACTGACTAAGTCTATTAGCATTAAGTGTCTGTCATCTCGCGAGATGGTGTGTCCTATTTCGACACTTTACTAACTTTCCGGCTGGGTAAATCTCCCATTGATTCCGGTTAAAAAAATCCATACCTAGTAGGATGTCTGTCTGAAAGGTGGCGACTGTGTCCACTATACAACATTTCGCGGGGTATACCGCGTTTCCAACTTCTAAATATAACTCAATTTCTCCGTATGTGGTATGGGTGTGCCCGTAACTCCTCTGAGTTGGCAGGATGGTGCCTTAAGTTCATATTTGTAATTTGTACTCTCTAGTAATTCATCTACACATTGTTTCTTAATTAACGTCGCGTGTGCTCCTGTATCTAGGAGAGCAGTTAAATCTTGGTTATCGTGCTACAATTTATTATTAAATCTAGGAGGTCCGCACCTATTATCCTGATGGGGAGTTTGTGTGCGTATCTGGGCTTATACTGTAATTTAGGAGGGAGGAGGTTGAACTGCTGCCTCCAATGTAGGGTCTAAAAAAGGGCTCGAATGGTCTTCTATGGGAGGACCTGGGTCATATTCTACGGGATATCATACGCTGGAGGGTGTTCTTGAAAACTGTTCTCTGGGGAAAATGATTCCTCCCGGGTACTTCTACGTACCGAACTAGTTGACCTTGCTGGTTGTATGGGTTTGTACATGGGGTAAGAGTGTGGTTGACCCTGTGGTCGTGATCTATTGGGTTGGTAGTTCGACTGAGGCTGGGAATGGACTGGTTTCTGGGGATTGGTGACTTTTGGGATACGTTTTGGGAACGTGGTTGGTTTGGTTTCTGAAAGTGGGGTCTATACCCTGCAGGGGCTTTATCAGCACACTTTTGGCGATCGCCACGGCGATGACCATGTTCGTGACAGTGGGAGCAATACGAGGGGTAATTACATTGACTTATCATATGCCCAAACTATCGCAGTTAAAACACTGTGGAGGAGGGCGTGTATTCTGGGTTTGGGGGGCTTGTTTCTGGGGTGTTCCCTGCATTGCCTCGATTTATAGTTGTTGTTGTTGTGTTGCTGTTGGTTTGGTGTTGTGGCTGCTGCTGAATATAATGTACGGGGTTTCTCTACCCTTTCGGTAGTTTGGTTTGCTAAATCGGGGTAATGTTCCCGTGTTTTGTTTATGGCTACACTTACAGGTTTGTCAACATTTAAAAACTCCTGAAACTTTTTTTTAGGTGCTCCGGGTAGGTTTTGGTAAATGGTTGTGGCTACTATTAGATTTCTTTGTTTCGAAGTGAAAGTTATGCCACATGCATTTTCTGCGGCCCGGAGGGCTTCTCCTACAAGTTTGTGTGTACGTGTAATAAAATTGTTTAAATCTTCGTGTTCCTCTTTCTTCCATTTAGCTTGGAAGACTGCTTCTAACGTGGCTAAGGGTTGTGCAAGGGTTATTTCTTTAAAAAATTCTAATAAGTTTTGTTTAAAATCGTCCCATGTTGTAGCTTCGCTAATTGATGGGACGTAAGTGACTGTGTCATGGCATTCCCTTTTAGGGTCATAAATCTTTTTGCTTCTCTAATTTTTATATCATCATCGGTAATATTTCGCGTAAGAAATGTTGCTCTAAAGATCAACCAAGGTCTTACGCGTGGTTCAACAAAACGATTATCTATGGTCCCCTTAAAAATTAAAACAGTATGAGGAAGGTTTACTAGTCTGCCTAAGTTAATGTATGCTGGGGCGGGGGTTTGAGACTGAGACATACTGACTTGTGTGTTTGGGAGTATGTTTGAAGGGCGCGGGTAGGTGGAAAAATGGGTGTAGGTAAATTTTCGATGTCAGAAAGCGCACCGTCTGAATCGCTCATATGTGAAGGTACTTATTAATGTTCTAATTAGGTCTGCTTGACCGATCTTAATTTATGGAATGATCACTTAAGGGGTTTTCCTAACTACACTATCTAAAAAAAATGCACAACAATTTGCCTAACTCGGGGAAAATTTGAAAAGATTGCAAACAAAAATAAAAATGTAAACAAAATTTCACTCAAATGTACGTGATGGTATGGTAATACTATGTTTGGTACATTAAATAAAATTATACTATACTAACTAGAATAGTAAAAATAACTGTGAAAATAACTGACAATAATACTGTTTTCAATAAAAAGAGTGTATCACTGGTGTCTGAAGTGTTCACTGTGTTTTTTGTTAATTCTGGCTCAATACTAAATATTAATTGTTAATAATAATGACTTCAAATGTTTAGAAATTATTTTTTTAAAAAAAAGTTTTGTTATAATGTTTCAGACCAACAAAGACCCTAGGATCCACTCATGGCTGGTCTACCTAACTGTGTTCGTAATGGTGTATTGTGTATGTCCTCCGTGGTGGCGGAGGGGACCTACAATTTTACGTGGGTTCCGAACCACAAGAACATAAGAAATTTATGTAAAAACTGCCGGTAATTTGGCAACGACCAATTTTTACGAAACTAAATAATTATCAATTTAAAACTAATTAATTATCGATTTAAAACTAAAGATAGAATCTCTGGATCCAGAGGATCAAGTCATAATAGACTACTATCCACAAATGTTACACACTATATCTATTTATAACGGACATGCAAATATATCAGATCCAAAATCCAGTCAATTTCATTACGGTATCCATCAAGTCACGGTCCATATCGATTGCGGACCAAGTCAAAATTTACAACCATATACATTACAATATATACACTTACGAGGGAAAGTGTAGGTGTGGCTGTAAAGACTGTACAGTAATGTAGAAATGTGTGTGCACCCATTATGGGTCTCCCATTTAAAGGTGTTTGTGGGGCAAGTGAAGATCATGAGTTTTTCAATACCTCACAGTACTATGGGGCACCGCTCGGCAGAGGAATCTCTTTAAATGGGGTGTGTAGGACAGAGAGTATCCCCTAACCCAAGACGCTGCCTCCCTATATCCCACAACACTTGTGTTGAGCTGTGGGATCTATCCCCACAAAGCCTTAATTTTACTACCTTAAACTATACCCTTTCTATCAACATGCGCGTCTAATCGATTTTTAAACATGTTTATAGACGTG
Source organism: Bathynomus jamesi (assembly GCA_023014485.1). Taxonomy (NCBI): domain Eukaryota; kingdom Metazoa; phylum Arthropoda; class Malacostraca; order Isopoda; family Cirolanidae; genus Bathynomus; species Bathynomus jamesi. Next base: position 6,905 of record JAJOZX010012070.1, on the reverse strand, counting down.
CTACTAATTACTTCTATCGGCAAACTATTCCAGCTATTTACTATTCTATGCGTAAAAAAGTTTTTCGCAACTGCTGTCTCGAACCTTCTACTTGTCAACTTACACCCGTTATTTCTAGTCCTATTATATTGAGATATTTCGAAAAAGCTATCTCTATCTACGTTATCAAACCCATTCATAATTTTGAAAACCTGGATTAGATCACCCCTTAACCTCCTAGTCTCGAGAGTAGTCAATTTTAACTCCTTAAGCCTATCCTCGTACGACTTTGACCTAAGAGACGGAATCATCTTAGTTGCTCGTCTTTGAACTCTTTCGATTTTGTCTATATCTTTGCGCATATGCGGATTCCAAAATTGGACCGCGTACTCCAAATGGGGTCTAACTAATGATTTATAAAGAGGAACTATAATATCGCGCGATTTGTACTCAAAATTTCGAGCTATAAACCCTAACACTTTGTTCGCCTTATTGACCGCTGCTGTACTTTGTTTCGCTACTTTTAAATCACCAGTGACTATAACTCCTAAATCTTTTTCCTGCTCTACGCGAAATCCTTTGAGGTGTGTCCTGAAGACGTGTCTTGCTGGCCACTTGTTCCTAGATGAAAAGTAGGCGTGAAGAACTTGGAGTCGTAACGCACCGGTTCAAGGGTGGATGTGACGAACTAGAAGTCGTGACACGCCGGTCAACTGGGTGTTGGTTCTGGTTCCAGAGTCTGGAAGACTGGAAGAATCCTGGAGTCGTGAAGATCCTGGTTAAAGGGTCGCCAGTTGTTAACCCCTCCGTCTATGGCCCTGGGGTGGTTCGGATCGACGGGGGTTCTGGTTAGGAGGCAAGCAACGGATGTGTGACTTGAAGTGGTTTTCTTCTATGTTACTCTCCGAGTTCTTCTATAGTGGCTCGGAGGACTCTGGTAGATTTGCAATCTAAATGCTGAAGGTTCCGGATTCTTCTTATAGCGTATCCGGAAAGTTTTCCAAGTTTTTCTGAAGAGAGCAAGGCTCGAAGGGGACAATAAAAAGTTTCTCCAACTGTAACTTTACTGCTAAAAGATACAGGTAGTGCTCAGCCTCCGAATTAGCTTCTGAATGACAATGGAATAATTTTGATGGGTTTATATACCCAAAAACTGCTAACATTATTATTATTAAATGCTAAGAAGGCTGTATTATTTTTGCACAATATTTAAAAATAAATAAATTTTTTAGCTGTGGTAAGGCTTGAACGAGTAAACAAAATATTTGAAGACGAAACCATATTTTTATCTTAAACCGCGACTTTTCAGATCTGATGTTATCATGATCTGCCAAGTTAACTAAAAGTGGAAATCGGACTATGCATCTTTACACTAAAATATGCATATGAGTGAAATTTTAAGGTTTAAGATGTACAATTTTAATGCTTAGGCAAGACATGATCTCATTGTTTATAACGAAAGAGAGTGTATACAAAATGTGAACATTGCAAATCTTAAACAGGATTCCTTATTAAGCGAAATCTAAAAAAATGATTATGAGATTTTAAAAACAACAGGTCACCAATTATTTAGCAAAGTAGAAAGCAAATCAAAAATTTTATCCAAACTCGCGTTGGGCAATTTTGGTCCTTATGTAAAAATGAATACACACACGTACATACATATGAGTATAGGCATTATATAAAGTTAAATATATAAGAATATACAGAATTATATAAATACATGAACCATATAACACATGAATTTTTAAAATGGATACTTTTTCTTACAATGGATACAGAGACTATATAAATGAATACAAGAATTACATGAAGGATAAGATAATATAGGAATATGGGAATTATTTATGGTTCATTTTTACATATATATATATATAATATATATATTATATATATAATTATATGTATGTATATATATATATATATGTGTATATATGTATATATGTATATATGTATGTATATATATATATATATGTGTATATATGTATATAATATATATGTGTGTATATATATATATATAGTGTGTATATATGTGTATATATATATATATGTGTGTATATATATATATATGTGTATATATGTGTGTATATATATATATATATATATTATATATATATATATATATATATATATATATATATATGTGTATATATATATAGTGGACCTAGTTTTAGCCGTTTAAGGTGATAATGATTTAATTGTATGCAACGATTGATTAAGGCAATGACTGATTGCTTATTAATGAAAGGCTGGGTTAATAATTTATGATGTAATACAGTATCACCGATTGGAATGAATGGTTATTTGATTAGGTCCACCATATTATTGGAAGTGACCGAAATGGCAGCGAGGGTCACCAGCTTGATTTACGCTCAAGCAAATTAATGTTAAGGTTATAAAAGACACCTTATGGGTTTTGTAGTTTATTATGAAAATAAATCCGTTATTTTATTCACTGTGATATAACAAAGAATTGACAGTAATTAATTGGTAGTTTTACGTTGTGCTTATGACATGGACTTAGCTAATAGGATGGAATGTTAATAGTTAATTTACACGCAATAAGTACTGTACTCATCGATGGTATGTAAATGGCATGCGACATGGAACATTGAATAGGCCTAGTTAATGATATAAAGAATGCACGTGCGTCTGGTACATTGAATGGAAAACATGACACTGATTAAGTAGGCTAAATGATTGCATGGATGCACATAGAATAATTGATGCGGCCTAATAATAATGAATTGAAATGCTTGACAAATACACAAATATCATTTTATATAGAAGATCATTATGTGATGTTAAATGATTACGTCAAGAGAACATTTGGTTAACACAAATATATGAACTGAACATAATGACGGATGATACGCGGAATAACGGTATAAAAATGACACTTGAATTGGATGACAGTCCTACCGCGTTCTTTCACGAGAGTCAGTTGGACGCGTGATTACACACTTTGGGAGTATAGCCTACCGTTCGGCGGTAGGCTAATGTAGGCTTCACAAGAGTACTTATAATAGGAGGTACTTATCTTATAGTGACGTAACCTTTATTGAAGGCGGGTTGAAGACGAACCTATTACGCAGATTCTAGTTGTCGTTGTCCGTTAAGCCTCTTGAGATGACGGATGTAGGCTTCGTGGAGGCCTGAGGTGATGTTACTTCTCGAGGTGCAGGCTGGCCTTGTGATATTGCAGGCGTAGGCCTGTGGTGCGGAAGATATCTCGAGGAACGTGGAGAAACTTGAAGGCCGACCCGGCAAACCGCAGGCCCGAAGTGATTCCGGTTGGGCCTCGAAAGATTGCTTCTGCAGGCGGTTTGTAGATCTTACTTGATGATAAATTGTAGGCCTTGAAGAAAGTAGCGGGCCTAGCCTCCGGCCGAAGCCGGTAGGCGGTTGAAGAGGTGGTATCGTACCGAGTAGTCGAACGAAATGGAAGCGCCAACGAAGTGAGAGAGAGCGTGCGTGGATGCTTTCTTTTATACGCAATTCCTGTGACGTAGAACTTCACGCCAATTATATTAAGACGCCTTGTAAGCGCGTCCTTGGGTTGATAAAAACTTACTTTGTTAGCCCACGTGTGTTCCAAACTGTTTTATGGTAGCGTGGAAAGAAAGTATGTCTGTCGATTTGTTGGTCTATTTCTTGTCGATCCGCTACATATATATATATATATATATATATATATATATATATATATATATATATATATATGTGTGTGTGTGTGTCAGTGCTGGGCAAGTTCCGCACACCTTCCGCACCTCCGCACATTCGCACTGTTCGGAAGTGCGGTGTGCGGTCACCTCGGTGAGGAGGTGCGGGTGCGGAAGGTGTGCGGATTGGTCCGCACACCCGTTAAATATGGTAGTAAAGTTATTGAGATATTTATGTATATGCACTTACATTTATCAATAAGTAAGTATTTTCACATTTGTTACAACTTCAAAGTATATACTATATTAAGTATTAATGTAAAAGTATTAATATATTAATGGAAACTTATATATTTCCTTGCGATAAATCTTTATATATGTAAATAGGGTGCGGGTGCGGTTGTGCGGAAGTGCGTAAACTTAGAGGTGTGCGGGAGAGGCTAAAGTGCGGGTGCGGAAGTGCGGGTGCGAACCTCCCATTTGGTGTGCGGTTGCCCAGCATTGGTGTGTGTATATATGTGTGTGTGTATATATATGTATATATATATATATATATGGCTTTTTTTGTAAGGAAAAAGGTACCAGAACGCATATATTATAGAATGGTGAAATTAATAAAAATAGTATGTTATACTATTTTTATTAATAAACTGAACACATCCCAGAAAAAAGGTTCCGGCCTGAACACATTTCAGAAAAAAAGTTCCGGAACGCCGTTCCGGCGCCTTCCGGCAAAAAAAAAGCCGTGTGTATATATCTACAGATCTACAGAAGCTAAGGCTAACAAAGACCCTAAGATCCACTGTAAGGTTAGCCCGAGAGAAAGAAAAGAGTAGGGGGTTAAGAGAAGAGAATAAGGGGTTAAGTAAGGAAATAAGGGTTTTTTTTTATTGGAGTTGTTTAACCTCCTTCGTAACATCTAAGGTCATATGACAGAGGGGACCTACAGCTTTACGTGGGATCTGAAGCACGGGTCGCTACATAATCTGGGCGCGGAGGACGGTCTCCCATCCAACTCTACCCAAACCCAATATCGCTTAACTTCGCTGATCTCCGGGAAGCGGTGTTACGACATTAGCCACGACGTAGCCCAATATATATATATATATTAGGGTGGTCCAAAAAGTTAGAGCATCGACTAAGTTCTCTCCACAAGGTTGCTTTTATGCCTCTTGGTGTGGAGAGTATTTGTGCAAAGTTTCACGTTATTCGGTTACTATTTAGGGGTCGCCCCACTTGCCCCTTTTTGAAAATTTGGAAAATATATAGACAACTGAATAACTAAATTTTTTTTGGTTCTCAAAGAATATGAAAGAAAACAGTAAGACAATAGGACATGATAATGGGTGTATCTTCATTATTTCTTCTGCATCAGAGTCGCCTTGGATGGTATTGGTATCTGTTTTCGGTGGGCGGCTACGAGTTGTAGGAGGTACTGCTTCTGGTCCTCGTTTCGTGTCAAAGTGTCATTGTAGCGTTGTGCGAGAGCAATACCTCGCTCGGCAGCATCATTGACGACTTTCATCTTTAAGGCGCGATCTCTAAGTTCCCTGTAGTCTTGTCATTTGGCCATTCCCGTGGATCTTTTTGAAGTAACTGGCGCGCTTCCTCCTTACCTCCAACTTTCAAGGCATCAAAGAGGGTCAATGTCCTTTCGTGACGAAGGATGCCACATCATTTTCAACACCAGCTTCCGCCATGTCGATTCGTCGGGGGCAGCCATTCTTTTGGGGATGTTGGAGGTGTTGAACCATTCTCCTTTGGTATCAGGACGATCCTATTAGCGAAGAAGGCCAGTCCAATCAGATGCTCCGACAAGTACCACAGGTGGCGTCTTAGAGCTGTCTTCGCCGCTTGTGCAGCTCCTCCGTGTGGATATTTTTCCAGAAGATGCAGCATTTGAGATCATTGAGAGGAGCTTGTGTCCCCATTGGCGCTTCATGCCAGTACTTGACGTAATCAGACTGACAAATAAAGCCAGCTGAGTCACGTTTCGTTCTTCGCGTGCTGTGAGCTTGAATTGATAGTGAAAGAGGTAGATTTTGAGCGCATAAATCGCCTTCGCCATCCATCTCGCGTGGTGCATGGGACCCGGAGCTCGGATAAAGAGTTGACCACCAGTCTTTCCCCCCGGAAGAGCAAAGATAGTTCAAGGAACTCCTTGTAGTCGTCACGAGGTTGGCTTGCCTGAAGAGCGTTAGGTAAGTAAGTGAGCATCTCTTTTCTCATCTCTTGGAGTTGAGGGTTCTCGAACAAGCTGTCCGATGCTGAGACAATGCTTCGTGGGAGAGATGCCATTCCTTTTGAAATCGCTTAAAAAGACCTGTTTCAGGACTTCCTGTTGAGCCAAATATTGAGGCAAAGACATCAGCAAGTACGACTTCAAGTATATGATGTCGACAACCGATCCAAACTAGCTCGTGACCCAATGCTTCTTCAATCCTGACACAGGCTCCGCGATGTAAACCCGTGTTTGACGCAGTGGTATCGAAGACGAGACCTCTCACATGCTGTTCCACGTTCCATAATTTCATAGTTTGAAGGCATGCCTGGGCCTGTGCTTCTCCAGTTCCTTGTTTCATCTTTGGGACACCAAGCAGCTTCTCCTGTCCATTGAATGTTATAAGGATTGCTATCCGATGCACATTCGTCTTCTTCCTTCAATGCCGGGGAGAAGCTTTCCGTCCCAATGGAGAAGGACAGGGTCTTCTAGAGAGAATGATTCTAGGTCTTCTCGAGCTGCCTGTTCTCGCCCACTTTCTCTGTAGCGATAAATAGAGCTCCGAGAGCACGTCATCCCAGACAGATCATGCCCCGCGACCTGTAATACAGCTCCAGTTACGAAAACAGCATTCCAGTCAGAAAGATTGGTGCGATCCATTGCTCCAATGACTTCTGGAGATTGGAAAATGTTCGTAACCTTGTTCTTGGGACGCTTTGGTGCCGGAGCTTCAGACGAAGAAGGAATCGGAACCGATGGTCTATAGTCGTCGTCGTCTTGCGAAAAAAGGGAAGAAGAAGAGGAAAGATCAATTGATGACACTCCTGCTTCTTCCAAATCTTTCTGTGTTGCTTCATGCCTTGCCTTCCTCTTGGCTTCCTTCTCCATTCTGGATCGCTTTCTGTCCTCTTGTGTAGTCGTTCCTTATCAATGCCAGCCATGCTGCAGAATTGACGTCCTTGCGCTGCATGGACAGGAAATTTCGGTCCTCACGTTGACGATTGTGCTCATGGCATCACTGGTTGCGATGTCAAACAGTCCTG